>LGSN01000062.1:0-83381 GCA_001314375.1 Phytophthora podocarpi
ATTCGGGAGTCATCCGACACAGAAGTTGGATGACTCCCGAATGTGACTGGCTTCTGAAGCCGTCATGCTACGCCGGACTGCGTTCTATTGGAGTGTCGAACCTGACCTTCTCTGTCAAATACCAGTACAAGCACCATCTTGAATGGGGCACGAGTTGACTTGGTTGTAGGCTACAACAAGCAGCCATCCACCGATACGAGAAGAGTAGGACGACAAGTGAGCAACACATGGAGCAACTCACCGGTGATGGCACCAGCTGCAGCATCATCCAGCCCAGGCGCTGTGTACAGACATCAAACACAGAGTACATAGTATTACATCCGACACACGCCGTCTATCACGACAGCTCCTCTCTCCTCACGGCTGCACTGGCAGCAAAAGCCGTTGATTCGTCCGTGTGCTTGGGGGTGTCCGACGCTGTCGGCGTCGCCGCAGCGGTTCCGGCCTCCTTCTCCTCCTCCGCGAGTCCCAGCACGTACTTACGGGTGTAGAGCCCCACCACGCCCAGCAGCAGCAAGGCGCTGGCCGCCCCCACGAGCAGCAAGATCATCTCGGTGCTGTGTCTGGATGCCTTTGGACTGGCCAGCAGCGCCGTCAAGTTCTCCACTGCGTGGCCCGAGTAGACCCAGATGGCCGAGAACGGGAGGCCCGTGAGCAGTGCCGCCGCGAAATACACGGGGAATGTGACGTCCAGCACGCTGAGTCCGTAGTTCTTGAGTGCAATAGGGAAGAAGGCCACGCGCGTGAGGAAAACCACCAGCACCTGCCGTTTGCGCAGCAGACTCTGGAAGCCCTGCAGCGCCGGGTGGCCGCGCGCCATGTAGGCGTGCACGCGTCGTCTACAGAGGAACCTGCCGATGCCGTACGAGAGCACGGACCCCACGAGTTTGCCCGTGGTGGCCAGCAGCAGCCCCAGCCAGAAGCCGAAGATGTAGCCAGCCAGTAGCTCAAAGGCCGTGGACGGGAAGCAAAGCACCACGAAAGACGTGAAACAGCACACATAGAGGGCGGCGCCTAGAGCCTCGTGCGTCTGCAGCCAGCGCACGACGAGGTCGAAGTCGTCGCTGCGTACGAAGCGGAAGAGCAGCAGACCGGCGGTCAGACCTAGAGCCACGAGGCCCAGCACGACCAGCACGCGCTTGATGGAGGACAACGACGAGGAGGAGGGCGGAGAGTTAAGTTGCTGCTGCTTGGCAGCCTCCAGGTCCACGGGCGCGTACATGGAGAAGAAAGAGTGATGGTCTCACGCTCGTTGAGTCTGGCGTTGTCGGCGGTAAGTTGCAAACTGATCTGACTGGGTGGACTAGGTTTGGTGCCCACATGTTGCTGCGAGAAGGCGACATACAATTTTGCTGTTGGAAAGATCAGCTGAAGTCGATATTATCACAACTTAACATACCGGTACGTTTTTGTATTGTATAACTATGCACCTCGTAGAATTCAGAACATGATTGTTATTATACTTTGATGATGTTTTCTTTATAATGATATTTGATGACGTGCGAAACATACGGTTGGCGTTTCTCTGTCCGTCGTACCGCACGTGTGACTTGTTTTCACTATACTGTGGATGACCTTCCATTATTTCGTCTTCAGTAATAACCATTTCAATCCGAAATAGCAGGTCTGGCACTCAATCGAGGCAAGCAGTGACACTGACGCCGATGGACTGGCTGAAGAAGAAGAAGGAGGAGGCCAAGCAGGCAGCGGCCAAGATCTCCAACAAGCGCACAGCCTTCCGTGGCGAGGGCAACGTGCTGGGCGGCACTACTGATGCCTCCGCCCCGCCGCCCGCCGCCGCGTCCCGAGGTCCCTCTATCAAGGTGCGTCGCTACCCTCTTGAAGTCTGTCTGTGGCTGACCTCCCGCTTTCTCACAACCCGCTGTCTCTCTGTCGGTATTACAGTTGCCCTTTACTAGCAACAAACCTCCCGCTCTGTCAGAGGAGGAACAGCAGAAGCGACGCGAGCTGCAGGTAAGTTGCTGGGCTATTAAGACCAGGCTGGCAACAAATCTCTAAATAGATCGCACTTGGCTGCAGGCAAAGGCACTGGAGCAGCGCGGCAACGCGTGGGACAAGCGCGTGGCCACTGCGCGCAAGGTGAGGTTGCAGCAGGAGGACGAGCGAGAGAGCAAGTTCCAGTACACGGAGCCCGTCGCTGCAGAGCCTCATGTCCCGCCGCCGGTGGTGCTCCCCAACGAAGAAGTCAAGGCCCGGGAGCTGCAGAACGCCCATGCGCAGTTGGGCTTCAACCCGTACGCAGCGACGTTCGCGTCCTCGACGCAGGCGGTCTCCGCTATGAACGCTATTGGCGGTGAGACGGGTGCGCCGCTGCCGCCTCCTGTAGCGGCGAGTGGCGATGCTGTGCCTCCACCTCCAATGCTCTTCTCAGAGATTCCTCAAGTGGCGGCACCTGACAGTATATTGACGAGCTCGGACGCTGGCGAGAACGGCGCTGTGTACGTGCTGCTCAGGCAAGCCCCGACTCGTGCTATCACGGCGGCAGAAACGCTGATCAAGATGTTGACCAACGTTGTCAAGAACCCACAGGTTTGGCGTGCGCGTCTGTGTACGTGGATCTGCAATTGTCTGAGTTTTGTTTGTGACTTTCGACAGGAGGAGAAGTTCCGCAAGATTCGGTTTTCGAATGCGGCCATCCAGTCCAAGCTGGTGGCTGTGCCTGGAGCTATTGACATTTTGGCAGAAGCCGGGTTCTCGAGGGTCGAGCTAGATGGTGATGTCTATTTAATGCTGACTGCTGAGACGTTCCAAGCCGAGCATGTGCAGTCCGCCATTGACCGCACGGAAGTGGCGCTCATTCAGCTCCAGCATGATTCTGCGTAGATCTACTGTAGAAGCAGCGGTACCAGTCTACCTGAACATGATGGCGATGCTGCAATTATGAATTTTGGTTCGCTTTGAGCGGGAACAATTTGCGGTAGCAACGTATGCTATTGTGTTGTTATTGTAACGTGTGCTACTGTTTGTAGACCCGACGAAAGAAGCCGTAACCCACGCCAGAAAGATCAGAGAGAGAAGGAAGATTTTCAAGCGGTTGGCAAGTAATTTTTGAATGAGTGGTACTATTGGGAGCAAACGTGCAGCAATTGTGCGGATCGGTTAAAACTTGCATGCTAGCTACACTGTGACGTTCAAGTCTTCAGGATACCTTAGAGGATCGCAGCGACCACCGTCGCGAGCGCCGCAATAGCAGCGCACATCGAAAGAGTGGGGACACCAGCACCTCCATTTCCAGGCGCAGAAGTCGGTGACGGTGAGCCGGAGCTAGGACGCGTAGTCGGCAGTGGCGTACTGGTCACTGGAGGCTTCGTCGCTGATCCAGGTATTGACCCTGACGAAGACAACGAGCCAACATCACCAACCGAGGGTCCAGATCCTGAACCTGACGCCCTCACCGATCCAGATACACCAGCAGACCCAGCAGCTCCGGCGGATCCCGAGCTTATGCCGCAGCGCTGCGAGAGAGGGTTGATGACGTTAGCGTACAGATGGATGGGACCGATAGTACATTCGTCTGGCGCCACTTCCTTCACAGCGTTGATTGACTGCTTGCAAGCATTGCTGCTGCAAACTGCAGTGACCTGCGCATCGGTTGGCATCGCCATTGACGTAGGGTTGTATCCAGACTCTGCCTGACACGTTCTCACGTTTCCAGTCACGAGAAGTTTCGACAGCGCAGCAATGTTGCACGGAGCAGCGGCTACGCCAGCGAAGGCGATTGCAGCACTCAGAATCAGGGCAGCACTGAATGTGATTTTCATCTTGCGCTGCGCCCGCAGTGGAGAAATCCGAAGTGACATAATGGAAAAATCGTCGGCTTGACTCTCTTGGTGAGGCAGTTGGACAGGAAACAGATTAGCACCACACCGTTGCAATAGCTTCAACACCGTTGGTGCGACGAGGTGTCATACCTGTTGGGACGGTGACACAGGCTTCAACACCAAGTGCGATAGCTGTTGGGACGTTGCCAAACGAGAAGCTTGTCCACATTTCTCACTCATTTGCAATTCAGCGCAAGGATACGGGTTGACAAAGCTGTCATGTGAAGCTGGAACATGATCGAAATGAGCTTGGAGAACCCCAGGCATTTGTCGTGGTAAAGGCTGATGAAAATGCTGTAAAATACTACAGTATCAAGCGGTTGTCTCTCACTGAGCTGGGGGGTCCCGAACCAATGCATCACGGCAGCAATGTTTGGACATGCAAAAGTTCAAGTGCTGGCAAACCTTTGCGTGCAAACTGGGCGGATGCCATGCAGTTTTTCCGAAAGGCGCAATACCTTTGGTACATCAAGAACCTACAATTTTGATAGAAGCTGATTTAAGCACCCCAAGATGGAGAAGAACAGCTCACTGATCTTGGCCGTTGCTGCATTGCTGGATCACGAATCGAGCAAGTATGCAGCTCGTTTGTCTGTTCAACCAGGACATAACGATTTTTCCCACCTGCCCCAGATGTGGTGGGAGCTCTTAGTTGAGCATTATTAGAAGTACTTAAGTACGGCGTATCTTATGCTGGCTAGCGACTACAAGCCTCATGCCACGTTCATTGTGAATAAAATATCATGTCCGCTTGTTCGTGTCGGAACGAGCTGGTCGCGACGAGAAGACCGCAGTGCTTGGAACAATTGTCGACTCGGGAACTCTTGCTGACCCACAGCGACTTGACTGCTTTTTAATAGGATTGTGGAAATCAAGGGACGAGTGTGCCAGCGGTGGTTGACGAGAACAACCTTTCTGCAGACCAAGTTGAGGAGCTGACGTATCACTACAGCTACGCACGCTGCACACGGTCGGTTGCTATTGTGCCTCCAATTTGTATACACTTAATTCAGTCCGGATCCTCGACTGAGCGCTCTTGGACGACATCGCATATGAGCTCTACCGTACACGCTCGCAGGCTTAAGTGACAAGTGTCATGGATATTGCCTAGGATTTACGGAAGTGCTGTAGGTGTAGCAGACCAAGTAGTACATTGGAAGCTGAAACATACTTTCCAACCGTGATAACCCCTATTGGCACCTGGAACATTTCATTACATCAACAATCGTCGTTTTTCAAAATGATGAAGTCGATGCTTTCACGTGTATCTGACAGCCGTTCAGGTGACATGAGCAATGGGATTGCGCAGAAGTGGGAGTTGTTGGTCTGCATACCTGTTGGTGCCTCGAATGTTGGTACACGGTCTCGGTCTTTGGTCAATGTTTCGACGTTGTGGGTCAGGAACGAAATCGAGTATCCCACAAGAGTTAAGATGCAACCTAGTTGTGCTGCTGCTCGCATCTGCGTTGCCGCGTAATCGTCCTCTATTGTTGCAAAGCACAGTGAAACAATCAGTAAGTACATTTAGCTCGACAAGGATAACCCTTCCACTAACTCACCATAATTTTAGAATTTCGTGTGCACATTATCGAATCTCATCGTCACAGAGCAGTAGGCAATACCCAGATCGCGCTCCAAGCACTGGTACCAAGACAACATCACAATAGTTAGTGGCATTGTGCGAGATAATGGCGAGGGGGATTTCTCACCTGAGCTATTGTGAGTCTCTTGAACGGCTGGACGACACTTAAACCGATCGGCAGGTACAGCAGGAAGGCCACGAAGAATAATGCACTGCAGACGGCTTGAAGCCGTAGTGTACGACGCATCCCGTAGAGTTTCGTCTCTGCATCAATGTCCTCGAAGTCGCAGATCACTGGAATCTCTCCAACAGTTGCGCCGGGCACCTCGGCGCTTTTCACGAGCCGGTAGCTTACAAATGTCTGCAATCAACAACGACGCAAGTTAACTTCAGCATGAGTCGAGTACACAAACGAGGTAAACAAAACAAGCTGTAAGTACATTGAGAAAGATGGCGACGGTTTCCAGCAAAAAGAACCAGTACGCAGCATTGTTGTGTAGTGATGGATATGACGCTGTGCTGAAGAAAGCCTGATCATGACAACACAAGGTTAATGTCAGTGCCTCACACCCTACTTGGCTAGCAACGATCGCAGTTGGATTTCCTCGCTGTCACGTACGAGTATCGGTAGTCCGATGGTGGAGATAACGCCAATGACAGTGCAAGCTCTCCCAGCCCACCCCACAAAAGTTGAAACGTAGCCAAGCAGCGTAGGAATCCTCAACGCCGAGCTCTGGAATTTGTAGTTGAAGTACCAAGTAGCGCACAGCGCGATCGCTACAGTGGTGAGGCCAACGCAGAAGACGTAGTAACCTGGCGAATCTGCATTCGAGGGCACAGCAAAACAGGGTAATGTCAGACTAGCAAGCACTATGGAGACTAATTGACAAAGGTTCTACGCACCTCGACCCAAATCGGAGAAGTATGTCCACATCAGGCCGCCAGTGTAGATGTTGTTGGACTTGGCAATGATCAGACAAGTGACGAGCGTGATAACCACCGAGCCCGACGCAGCAACGGGTGCAGCATGACGCAAGTGTCGCGTCACGCCGCCCATGTCCCTCTCAACCACTGCTGAACGTCGAGCCAATTTCTCAAACGTTGGTCACAGAAGCAGGGTGGGGTCGTATTTAAGCAACAGTAGAATAAGACCCCAATTCCGCCGTCAATCCGGTCAACTTTGCCTGTGATACCTTCACCAGCTGCTTGGTTGCGAAGGCCAGGTCCTAGCCGAAACTTCCAGCGGTACAGCTCCATTATTAAAACGTCCTCAACTTGCAGATAACAGCCGACAACTCACACCACCACAAATAGTCAAACCCTAACAAACGAACCCCTGGCTTATCCAGCCTTGAAGCTGAAGGAAACCCCGCTGGCAGCGGGCCACTCCATCTGTTTCAAAAGTTGTGGTACATTGTTGGTTAGTTGTGTTTCCCTGTAGCGATATAATAAGCTCCGGGGTAGTGATTTTGTTTCTCTCTCTCTGCGACTACAGTCACAACCGACTGGCACTCTTGGTCACAAAGTAGTTGGCCATAGCGTTCGCGTAGGACGAGTCCGTGGCGTCCGAGCAGCGGTCCGTCCGCTCAGCTCGTTGGTCCGTGGGCAGTATGCGGTGTGCGCTGCGGTGCTCGCCCGAGATCCGCGTCTTGTCGTAGATGGAGCGCTGGCTGTGCGCCACGAGCAGCAGCGTCTCGCTCAGCAGTTTCTCCTGTCGGGACACCGGCATGCTGTGCGTACGCGTGTAGGCAGGCACCTCGCCGAAGAAGGCGGCCATGTTACGCGCATACGAGGCCTCGAGTACGTCGTTGGAGCTCTCGCGCCGGTCGACGGGAAGCATGCGATGCGCACTGCGGTTCTCGCCCGACATGCGCGTGTGCTCGTAGATGGTGCTGCGGCTGTGCGCCAGTGCCAGCAGAGCGGCGTCAAAGTCCGAGCTATGGTTGACGAGTGTTGGCGTGAAGGACATTGTGGTGGCGGTGAGGCTTGAGTACTTCAAGGCAAAATGCGGAATGAACGACCTTCAACCGACCGTTGGATCGCTGCGTCGACATTCACCAGGTATTAATTATTACCGGTATTTCAACGATAGGTTTTAATTTGTCATTTGTAGCATACTACATTCAGTACGATTTAAAATGTAAGGTAAAACAAGAGTTCAACTAAAAGCCTATTCATTGTGAGAGTATTGTGCATGTTGAAGTCTCTCAAATAGAATGGATATGACGGACGAGAGGTAACGTGGCAGCAAAGTCGCGCGCGTCATCAGTTCAATTCTATGTCACTTCAACAGAAACGCGCAAGGCGCATGTCGGCGATTTAAGTTTGGTCTGCTTGGATTTTAGTTGCCTTTTGCAAGCATGCAACGTCGGACGACTCGGCTGCCGGTTATGCATGCCCGCAGGTTCGAGCAATCACTGCCGTGCTGGACGGATAGCTGGCTGCGCCATTTTCTCGTGGCGAATGCCCGATGCTTGCTGCGATCAACGGCCATGGCGACATGGAGCTTGCCGATGAGCTTCCAGTTTCTATGCTGCCTAAGGTGCGGCACTAATGTCATACTAGTTTCGTGTCATGGGCATGTTGGTCTCCGATTAAGTGGCTCCAGTTCTTTGTCTGCCTGTCGGCGCTGAATAAGCTAGTTCTGCTCTGATTGTGTCACGAATTCGACTAAGTAAGCGGGTGGACTTACAGATGAGGGCATTCACGGCGTGGGTGTTATTTCGCCGACCAACTGCGCAACTGTATGGTTCTGACCGAAGCACGTGCGCACACGCATGCCTAGCAGAGTGAAAAATGGCCATTACGAAACAAGCACCACTTCTCGAAACTCCATGTAGTCCATCGCAGCTTGCAATTGCAGTCAGCGAAACCTCGGGACATGAATATTCCAGCGTAGATCGATCCTGACAGCACGACACCAGCTAGACATTCTTCTTGATCTGGAGCGACTGCGCCGAGGACTTGGTATCCGATAAAAAATCAGTGATGAGGTAAATGCAGACGAGCACCAGACGAGGAAGCTGGGTGGCGGTTCTTGACGAAAGAATACCCACAAAAAAGAAGATAACAAACATAGACAGACACCCTTAAAACGAGTCTCGCCCACCAGCAGAAAGTTGATGTACGTTGACAGCATTCTGCTCATCGAAGTCCTCCTTAGTTACGTTGGTAAAGCAATATTGACATACCTCGTGGCGTGTTCAAAGCTATCGGTGAACGATCCCTGTCAAGTAGACGCGTTGCCTCGATTGGTACAGCTGCTAGCAGTAGCAAGGTTAGTTGTAGACGAGCGCAGGAACATATAGGATGGAGATGCCTTACCTCGAGACGCTGAAACGCTTGCCTCAGCTGGTGATACAGTATGCTCGTGTGTTAGTGATGTTGCGCAGTTTCCAAATTCTACGACGACGGCACGGACCCAATGTCGGCCACCCACCTGCGAGACGTCGTGGCAACTCGATAAGGACATGTATGTCGCCTCTTCCGAGTATACGTCGGCTTGGAAACGCGAACTCGTCAGCTCCCATTAGGCCACGCAAACACATGATATTCGTGTCAAGCGTCATCATCTCTTGCTTCCGCTGGTTATAGTCGTCATCTCCAGTGTTGAGCCACCGCTCGCCCGTCTAGGCTCGACGAAGTGTGAGCTCGTGAGCAGCATAGCCTGCAAGAGTATGCTTGGCGCGGTTATTGATGTATTGCAGCGGTCATCAAGTCGTCCCCTATATTCACCATAACCATGCCTCCATCTTCAGCAGGCAGAAAATCATTCTCATCTTGGAGACGCAAGAAACCACTTGCGAAGTGCAAGTCTCACACAGATCAGCAGCTCGAGATACGAGCACCAACGAAGTTAATGGAGTTGAATGGTGAGAAAAGCTGTGGGTACAGCTGAGTGTATTTTGAAGAGTGAGGAACTGTCTGTCCTGTTTGGTGCTGCATTTGCTGTTCTCTGCACTCGACCTGTCTCTCCTTCTCTCACCTCCCTCAGACCTCTCTTCTCGTCGCATGCCTAACTGATGTTGCTAAGCTAGTTCTTCCTTGCGCCAACTGTGGCAACCAGTACTTCGCAACAAAACCATTAGGCTTGCTAAGAAATTGCGGACAGGAGTGATGGTCACTTCAAGTCGCCTGCAACAACTAAAACAAGGTGATATCCTTCGTCATAAAAGGGTATGAGTTCCTTGTCATTGTCAAATTCCTATTCGACGTCACGATCATCGGCCGACATGGCGACGGGCGAGGCGCTGCTCGCGCGGCTCTCGAGTCTCTTCCAGCAAGACCCTCTCATGTGCGTCTTCCCAAGACACTCTTGTATCTTTTTGCTTCTGTCTGCTCTTGTCTCTAACTCGGTGTTATCTCCCTCTAGTGACGAGGTCGGCCTGCTCTCCGGCATCGAACAGAGCGACCTGACGCCCGAGACAGCCTTCTTCCTGGAGGAACACAAGCTCGGCGTGGCTTTTGCAGCGGGAATCCCGTTGTTCCGAGCTGCTCGCGCGCAGTTCCATCCGTTGAACGCGCTTTTGCAACAAGAAGCGACGGAAGTGGCGCAGTCAGAGGACAATGGACGTCGTGCTCAGCTACTGCACTGCACGCGCGCCATTCTCCTCATCAGCGCCGACTTCTACACGGCGTGGAACACTCGGTGAGGTGGTTAGGTGCTGCTGTCGTTCAGATCAGCCAGGGCTTATTGATCTGTTGCCCCTTTTCGTGAATCTAGGAAGTCGTTTGTGACGCGAGAGTGGCTGGACGCTCAGGACGAAGTGCAGTTCACCAATTTGGTCTTCACACTGCATCCCAAGAGCATTGATACGTGGGCCTATCGGTGAGGGAGTTGAAAGAAACTTATTGATACTTTATTCCAGACACTGACAACAAGAGTGACGTGTAGACGCTGGCTGGCAATTCGCCTGTGTGAATCGATCTCCGGAGACGAGCTACGGCTGTTTTACGAGCAACAGATCGAGGTTGCCAGTCGTCTGGCTGAGCAGAAGCCACGGAATTACCATGCGTGGAGCTTCCGCCACTGGATTGTGTCCCGACTTCCGCTGGATTTGACGGTTAAGGAGCTCAAGAGGATGGAACTCTGGTGTAGAACGCATGTTACCGACCACTCGGGCTGGAACCATCGCCAACACACCTTGAATGAGCTGACCAAACGATATCAAGACTCTGACGATGTGAATAATTCCTTGGAGAACCTAATTCTTGCGGAATTCAAGTTCGTGACGGATGTCATGGCGCCGTACCCGACGCACGAGGCGCTGTGGTGCCATCGACGCTACGTGGTGCGGCGTTTGCTCAATCAAGCGTCGCGAGGGGCAATCAGTAGTGCCCTGTCATCGGTGCTCGAGCTGATCTCTCGAGTGGCAGGTACTCTGTTGGATCCAAAGCCAGAGTCAATCGAGGCTGCCGCACTAAGTTCATTGTGGGATGAAACTTTCAAGACATTGCGCAGTGAAGGTGTCGAATGGCCTTCCGTGCTTCGTGCGATCTTGAGTGAGATTGAGATTGGCTGGAAGTGTGGAAACCAGTTTTCTCGGCGATATGCCGCTTGGTGCCTTGCACGACTTCATGTATTCTTGAGTGGTAGACAAGCTGTTGGAGAGAAGGCTCAAGATGACGCATTGAGACACGGGCTCGGCTCTCTGGCGTCAAGATTGCAGAAACATTTAGTCCAAGAAGACAACGTGCTAGAAGATCTGTGGCGTCGTGCGATTAAGTAGGGATCACGCAAGTAACAAACACCTACCCTGCTGCTTGCATTTGTTGGAGTAACTGTGGAGTAGCACCTGTATGCTGCCTACGACCATAACAAAGGCGATGCATTGAAGAAGCAGTAGCAAACGAAAGTGTACCAATTCCAACTGCAGCCAGCTAACTAACGACTTCAAAATGGCAAGCGTCCATCGCAGTTGGAAGATTCAGCACAAGTTTTACCGCACTCACGTGGTGCTAGACGCTGCTGACACGAATCGAGCGATGCCATTGACGATGGTGCCCGAGGAGAAGTGATACAGCAGGCGTAGCTCCCATGATGTGCCCATGTCGTACTGCTGATAAATATCTTTTAAAGTCACATAGCCCTCCAGCTCCTGATCGCACTGCAAGTCCTGCCGAATCAAAACGCCGGCACTCTCCCGGGCCTTGGCTGACTCACTCAGCCCACTGAGCGTGCAGTTCACGGTAGGCAGCACGATACACATATTATCGTACGTGTCTAGCTTGAGGAGGGCGGCGAGGTGCTTCTTCAGGTGGCGAATTTTGAGCTTGGACGACGTAGTAAAAAGCGTACGTTCCAGCTTCGGCGCTTTGGGTTGTTCGTCCTCATGTAGCAGCACGCGCAGGTTCACGCGATCCGTCGCCTGTGTCTTCGAGGTGGACGAACTCGGCGCAGTGGCTGCAACTCTGGGTTTCTTGCGAGCAGTTTCGTCCTCGGAGGCAGCAGCAGACGAAAGAGCATTGTCGCTAGGCGATCCACCGCCAGGCGAGCTGCGCTTCTCTCCCACCGGTGGTGAAGTGCCATTCGATCCGTTCGACGGAGAAGACGGACGTGACGACGTCGAGCCCTCAGCTTTCTTCCTCCCACCCTGTGCACACAAGAAGCAGTAATAACAAATTCAGTCGCTCCCACCTCCAGCCTCCGTTCTCTTTCACTCTCATTCATCCACGTACATGACGCCGAGACGCCGCTTGACTCAACACGCCCATGCGTGTGCTCTCGGTGTAGGCGTTGTTAAAGTGTCTGGACCGGTTCAACTGCTGGATGATCTCGTCCTCGTTGCGCTCGAACTCGGCCAAGTTCGGGTGAACCTTGGAGATGAAGGCGTCGAAGTTCGCGTCGGGGCGCAGCGAGCGCTTGGACGGGATGTGGATGCGGCACGAGGGGCACTCGCGCTTGCTGTGGCGGATGGCGGTGGAGATGCACTCGCGGCAGAAGCGGTGCAGACACTCCATGACCACCATCGTCTCCTTGATGATGCCCAGACAGATGGGACACGTCAAGTCGGCGTTCAGCTGGCGCACAGACAGCGTCTTGGTCGCGTTCGGGTCCGTCACGGGCGCGCGCGGCTGGCGGTAGATGTCGAACAGCGTGCAGTCGTCCACGAGCTCCACCTCCTCGTACTTGGAGCGCCTGCTCACCTGACAGTTCGGCGTGCTCTCCACAAGTTTGTCGTAGTCCTCGCGCGTGAAGCTGTACGGGTTCTGCGGCGTGCCCTGGTCCGCCATGGCTGCTATGGCATACACGGGCCTCTCTCACCGACGGACGTTGGCGCTTTGCCGCGCAAGTTTTGAAAAATAGTATTTTGTTCGAATATAAAATATAGGAGGTTTAACACACCAACTGCACACAATTTATACTTGAGGAGTGTATGCTGCGGTCTGACGTGGCCTTACTTCGGCTTCGAGGGGCTCCGCTAACGTTATCTGACCTCCCCCTCACGCTCGACTTGACCATGGCGCCGAACCTCAAGATGATGGGCGTGACGCTGTCGCTGGCGATTGCCACGCGCTCCGTGCTAGACCCCGAGGACTCGTGTGCGTCGCTTCAGCTGCTGCTCGCCTGACTGGAAGCCATGCAATGCGCTAACACCTCGTCCTGCTGCAGTGCAAACGAGCATCGTGCGCGGCATCTACGGCCTCTCGCAGCTCTTCTGCTACGGCGTGATGCTGTATATCTACGTCAAGGCCAAGAACAACACGGAGCCTGGCGTGGTGTCGGTGAAGGAGGACTTGGGCTTCGGCCAGATGGGCGACCGCGACGAGAAGATCACGGTGGCGGAGCACGACCAGCGCATGGTCATGAAAGAGATCCAGCGCGTACGTAGAGAAAGAGATAGTGTTTGTAGCTATCTTCTGTTGCAAGATGCTGACTCTGTGTTATTTGCCTTTGCCTTCGCTGCTCCTGCTACAGTACGCTCTGGGCACGGCTGTGACGGTGCTGGTGCACTGGAAGTGGGGGTTCTTCCCGCCACTCGTGATCCAGACCATCACGCAGCCCTTCAACCTGTTCCAGTCGCCGATTGTCAAGGTGACGCTGCTCGGCGAGAGGGCGTGGGGTGAGCTGCGTCGCCCGTGGACGGACCGCAACGACATGAGCAAGTCCATCAACTCGTGGAACGACACCATCATGTCGGCGCTCGGCGAGCCGCCCGCCAAGGTCAACAAGAAGGCCAGCAAGAAGGCTGCCAAGCGCAAAAATAAGTAGAATGCGAGCAGGTTGGAGATAGATTAAGGCGTCGGGTGTCATCGACGCCTTAACGTCCGTGTAGATACGAAGTCAGAGACATCGCGAGGCTGGAGCTGCTCGTACGGCACCTTCTTCACGACTCGCCCGGTACGCAGTACTATGTCGAACCGGTCCAATGAACGCACCTGCACGATCTTCGCCTTGTACGTTAACTCTTCTTCCGTGTTGTTGCTCTGTCGTCGTCTACTCCCGTTTTTTGCTATCGTTGGTCTGCTGACATTCGTGACTGTGTCGTTGCAGTCTGGTCCCCACAGAACTTTGTCGCCTCTAGCGAAGAGATAGTATGGCAGCTCCTCCGGCTCATCGAGCAGCTCCATCTTCGATGCTAGGACTGCTTCAAACAAGCTGCCGTTATCTGCCCGAATGTTGTAGAAATCAGAGCGCGGAATGCGGAGCCGAACTGTTCCTTTGAACCAGCGCTGCTTTGCGTGAAAGAGTACGCGGTCGTCTCGGAAAAACACAGGCATCAATTCGGTCTCCTCCTCCGATTCCTGCTGTGGCGGGATTTTCTCTTCTTCCTCGGAGTCTGAAGACTCGGACGAAGACACTGCTACAAAGCGGCATGCCGAGTTGACACTGCGCAAGCCATCCGCATGAGCACGGATTCGCATCAGATGCTTCAGCTCGTACGTTGAGCCTGGCCATTGTTCCTCGGATGACCCGTGCAGTCTTTCTCGTTGCAGTGCATCGGGTTTGTCGCTACCAACGGTGGTGCTGGCCGAGGAGATCTCGGTTTCAGACCGGAATCCTGGAATTTGTACACGAAGCACCTCACCGTTCCACTTGACCTCGTGCTCGTTGATTGCTTTTGCGCTAGCGACACCGGCTGCCATGGTCTCCGCCACGTCTTGGTTAGTGCGCTTGAAATGGACTGTGTAGTCTTGCCTGCGCGTTTTCTTCGATTTGTTCGTGGCACTAGGGTCAACAGGAATGCTCGTGATGTTCTGGGCAGATACCTCGGTCAATGGTTGCTGGAAACTCGAGAAATCGAGTGTTGGCAGCGTCTGTGCCTGGTTACCTTGACCTGCGTTGCCATTCAACGGCCCATTGGTCACCTCAACGGCAGTGTTTTCGGTTGTTGAAGATGCAACCGCAAGGACTCGGACTGAGCCTTTATCTCGTTGCAGTTCCGTGGGTCCGACGTCGCATTGCTGGCCGCGCTTGGGAGGAGACTTAGACGGCAGTATCCACTTCTCCCACGGAATGGAGATAGCTTTGTGCTCGAGAGGACGGTTCTTGCCACGATACACGGCTTCATCTTCCAAGAAAAACCTGTCAAAGCGCGGGTCGTACACAACGTTGAAGAGCTGCTCACTTGGTTGATGAATAGCCCCTTTATCTCCACCTTCGTCTGCACCAGTTTTCTCCATTCTCAAGCTCAACCGCCACAACGAACAAGACGAGAATAAAAGGTCACACTATTAGGCACGTAGCTCTCTACGCGAGGACTGGGGTGCTCTAGATCTACTGGCTCGGCATCCTGCGGCCTACGTAATTCCTCTAAATCAGCAGCGGGCTGCTCACGACCGAGAAACCCGTCGCCACACCGCCTTCATCGGTGCCCGAAAGCTTCGTGCGCAGCAGGTGGCCGGCGTGTTTGTTCACGATCTCCTTTCCTTCGCCGTCGAACAAACTTGTGATGAACATCCCGAGCTCGCTGATGGTGGGTCCTCTGGACGTGAGATTGTTGCGGACGAGGACGGCGGGGTTCTCCTTGGGGAAGATACGCTCCATCAAGATGAAAGACTCCAGTTCGGCGGGGCTCATCTTCTGGAT
Source organism: Phytophthora podocarpi (assembly GCA_001314375.1). Lineage (NCBI taxonomy): Eukaryota > Oomycota > Peronosporomycetes > Peronosporales > Peronosporaceae > Phytophthora > Phytophthora podocarpi. The sequence goes on from LGSN01000062.1 coordinate 15,455, forward strand.
GGCTGAGGCGACCTCGTCACCGTACAGGTTGTTGCCTCCACCCTCGCGCTGCGGCTTCAGCACGTATGAACGCGGATTGGTGATGGCCATCTTCTTGACATTTTCGATGGTAGATGAGTCCTTTTCGAGTCCGTAGAGACCAGCAAACGACGTTTCCAACTGCGTGGCCTCTTCCTCGGACACAAAGCGACGAATAACTGCGGGCTGCGCCAGCACCTGTTGCACCTTCTTGGTGCCAGCCAAGTGGTAAGCGATTGACGGGCACTTGATGGCGTAAGACCGCTCAATAAGCGTACGACCAGCCCACTCGTGTTCTGTGGGGTAGTCATTCGGCGTGTACGCAGAGCGGAAGTACGCGACAGCAACTTCACGTGCATCAATCACAAGTGTGCGCTTACCATTGCGCTCTACTAGCGTGCCGCGCGTGTCCACCTCAGCCATCGTGCGACGCAGCACGCGGATGCCGTGGTGCTCCCACAGGTTGTACTCGAGCCAGCGCTGGTCGATGGCGTTGGCCTCGTTAGGCTGCACCACGAACATCACAATAGCGCTGGTGGTTGCATCACCAGTGTAGCACAAACGAGACCGTTAGCGACAAGTGTTATCATCACACATGTCATACAAACACTGCCAACGAACGTACTCCTTGACGCTGTAATGCTTGTGCGCGGCCGCGAGCGCATTCGGCAGCTCCGTGATCGCGTCGTTCTGCGGCAATCCGTTGGTATACTCGGTCGATGCGATGCCATAGTGCTTCTCCAGCGCCGGAATATCAGCTCCCAAGCGATTTACCAGGAAACTATCAACAGTAAAGTCAGATGAAATGCACCAAACCATCAGCATAACAATTCCCCGTCAAAGACGAACCTGTGCATTCCCGACACGAGCGAGCTGATGCAGGCAAACGAGGACGCGATGGTGTTTAGCTCCACCTGCAGCAGCCTCTGCGAGTCGCTTGCCACGTCGGCCTGGGGCTCGTGCAGCATGTAGTCGGAGCGGTGGATGCCCAGGTAAGCCTGCTGCTGGACGCCTTCCTTCTGCACCAGCCGCGAGAGCTCCAGCAGTCGCCCTGTGAACGCGTCCTCGGCCACGACGCTCTGCACGCAGCTGTGCAGCCACTTGACGTCGCGACTCACGCGGTCCACCAGGCGGCCGTAGATCGGCGACAGCTCCACGCCGAGTTCGAACTGCTTCCTGGGAAACTGCAAGGAACGTCGTCAACTGATCATCACTCTGTATCATCTATACAGCCACTCCTGATGTGTTGTATATTACTTCGTACCTGCACGGGCAGCAGACAGAAAGGGATATGGGTGAAGGCGGGAGTGGCCTCCTTGGGTTTGCTCGGGTCGCGCCAGCCCACCAGCAGGCCGTGGGCCGCCGCGTACGCGATCGCCTGCTCCTTCACGTCCGCGAGCTGCTCGTTGTTCAGGCCGATGACGGCGCCGCTCTCCTCGGCGTCTACCGTGTGCGGCGTCGCAGCGACTGCCGCCAGGAGATCTGCCATGACTCACTCGTTCGTCCGATGCAAGAATGACTCGGCTTATTAGTGGCCGATTCGACTCAGGTTGATTACGTATTAAATTCAGCTACTGTGATTGGCTGCTATAAATACATAGACTGTGGATTGGCTGAAAACGATCATCCGTTACAAGATGCATTGAAGCAAGCCACATCCTCAATTTGCAACAAAATGGCGGAAGCAGAGGCGGCGAAGGTGTCGAGCCCCAGCGCCGCGTCAAAGGGACATCTGGCGCATCATGCAGCGTTGACTGAATGTGCGTCGTCTTGCATTATCATCGATGTGTATTTTGTGCCTGGAGGCATTGTCGATCGATCGCTATTCAGCTGCGTTTGAAGCTATTCGAGGCGGACCGAGGGGTGGAAACTGGTGGTTGGTGTTTGTGCTGCCCCTGCTGACTGCTGCTGCGTAAATTTTTTTTCCTATGCAGATGAAGAGGAGGAGCGTCGTGAGGGTTTGCGGTCCCGATTACGAGCGTTTTACTGGGCGCACGACCCCCGCAAAGTCGATCGCGTCGAGGAGATACTGGCTAACCATCGAGTGCGTGTTGCTGGCGCCTTGGCAGCTTGAACGGTGCATTGGAGTGGGGATAGTATTGCTGAGATGCTGCTGAATTGGTGACAGGGCGAGGAGGAGCAGTTTCTGCAGCGTGTGCACCGTGAATTCGGTGTCCGCGACTTCGGCGGCGAAGCAGCGATCGACGACATCTACGAACACCAGCGATACTCCTATCTGAGCTTCTCGTGGGGCTCCTCCTACCCAGGTGAGTCTAAAGCAGTACTGACGGGAACCTTGTTGGCCCCGTAATCTAATGGTGTGTTAAATGGTATTGTGACGGTGTGGTTGGCAGGCCACCTTCTTCCGACCGACCGTCATCAGTGGAGCGGACTGCACAGATCACCGTCCAGTCAAAGCCGCGCAAAAGTGGAGCCCCAACTGCCTGTGAACTGGAAGTGGACGAGTGATTGGGTCGTAGATAAAACCTCCTGCAAGTGCGACGCCGATGGCTGGGTCTACGCTTTAGACTTTACAATGATCAACTACTTGATCAAGAAAGGCGAAGAGCGCCATGAGCCTAATGCCACAGACTATGTGCGTCGAAGACGGTGGGTCCGGACTCGCCGTCGTGTGCTCACTGATATCCCGCCAATTGAATCATTCAGCTACGAAAACAACATCGACGTCCAAAGCAATGATGAAGCCAATATCACCATGAACTGGGTTATCGACGACAATGAAGAGGCCTCACATAAATCTCCCAACACAAAAAATGAATGTATCACCGCGATCGAAAGCCTGGAAGATGCTATCCCAGAAGAATCTGACCTGTTAAGAGGTGTTGAACACCCAGGGTCACCTACATCGCCCAAAAAGCAGCCAACACCGTCACCACGTATTGAGCTGGAACACTTTTCGATGGACATGGACAAGGTTGCGTTCGATACTGCATGGAAATCAACTGTAAAGAACCTGGAACAAGTATACATGCGGTCAAAAGAGCAACGAGCGAAAATGAAGCAAAAGTGGGGGGTTAAGAAGGAGAAGGTGAAGCGACAGATACATCTGCTTGAGAAGACGATCGTGTCGATGCAAGCAGTTGCTTTGGAGGAAGAGAAAAAGCGTCAGCAAGATAAAACAAGGTTTCCGAGTAGTCCATGTTCCAAAATCCAAGGGTCAATGCCAACTGCTGCGTCAATGGATAGTCCGACAAATGCTATCAACCTGGCAGCTCGAATGCACTGTGCCCAGTCCAAACTGGATGCGCTGCGGCGATTCTATTGGCATCCACGCGAAAATGGCTACACCCTGCGTTTCAGCACTGACGGCATTTTTTACGGGCTTCGCGACTTCTTTGTCGAAAGCTTCGACAGCTCGTTTTCGATCCAGATTAGCCACCAGACGAATGGTGCGCAGGGAATTACCCCAACATGCAAAGTCTCGATGAAAGGCCACACAGTTTGTTGCGGTAAGCATGTGAAGGTTGTAGGTGAGAAGGGCACGCGCATACCAATGTCCATCTGGGATAGTATGTACATGGACTCGGACTTTGAGGCCTCCATCAACCTTATTTACGTGGAGGATGTAGATGGCCCAAGCGCAGTGGGCCAGGGAAGGTGGGAATTCCTTCTGTCGCCGGAAGCCACATACGTCGAGCTAATTAACTTCACAAGGCGCGTCAAAGGTGGCATGGATCTACCTGAACCGATGGTCCGCAAGCTTTGCTCTAATGTGTTGAGCTCTCTCATTCGCGACTTGACACTATTGTATTTCCCGTATGAGCTGGCACTAGCTTTCAACTTGCCACCCGCGAAGCTTGACATCAAAGGTGAGATCAAGATAACTGGGCAGTCCATTGACGACGTCATGGAGAAAGAGCTCAAGGAGCTTGACTTGAACGCGATTCGTGAAGAGCAAGCAAAACGAAAGCTGCGCAAACAAACAAGTGGCGCTGATGGTGGCAATGGAGAATCAGTACCCCCTTTGACTCCCATTCTGGATGCTGCATCGGCTGCTGCGCATATGTTCTCCTCATTGCTGACCGGTTCAGATAATCAAATGCAAGTTATTGCGGAGTTGTTGAAACTCTCCCCTCCTCAGTTCAATCTCCTGGTGGCACTCAAAAGCAGTGGGCTGTTTCCCTCGACGTACAACTTCCACTCTATTGCCTCGATTTGTGCGTACTACAATGCTTTCTCGATCGATGAAGAAGCTATTGAGTCGAAAGAAGGCAACGATGGGAAGAATCAAGACGAGAGGCTCCGTGCAGCGTGGAAGCGCGTTCTCGAACTGGTCTACATTAGGAAAATGCAGGCTACCAGAGTATCGCCAAAAGCTCAGTCAAGGCAGAAGATGCCGGCCGTTGAAAATGCTTCTGTGCCTCAAGCGCACTTCGAGCTGTTTGATGTGGACAATTTCTTTGACGCGATCAAGCGTTTATCGAAGAAGCCAGCGAATGTTCAAGTATCTGTAAACCATTTCTACTCTACGCTCAATGCGCTCAACGTCGTCGAGGCCCTAACTAAGCTGTACGAGCGTATCGTGCTAGGTATCGACTACAGCAAACCACGCACTGGGGCGGACGGCTTCATTTATGGCATCCGACTGGGACGGAAGGCTGCCGTGCACCCAGCAATGGCCATGGCCGCCGCTGCAGCCTCAGCGTCTGCTGCTGCAAACGCAGACGGTGAGGTGCATCCGGTGGGCTCGCCCCCAGTTCTCGATTTGAGACGATACCGCCCAGCAGAGGTCTCGTTCCGAACACGAGTCCAAACCTTCAGCAAATTCTGGCAGACCTTGAAGAAGGTGATCGATTTTGTCCGAGAAAATGTTGACGACGTGAGTGCCGAACTAGCAGGGAATGTAAAGGGCACTGGCGATGATTGTGTGCTCAACGGGTCGTTTCAGGACGCCGACTTTCGTGGACCTTTGAGCATTGGGCTTGCCGTACCTGCGTGCTTCCTCGGCTTTTACCGCGCTGAGATGATTGCATTGGGTAGTAATCGCGTTGGAATGCAAGTGGACGCCATGCTACCATCCGTCCCTACCAAAACGATGACTGGTGATGTTAAGCAACAAACTGTCAAAGCGCTGGAAACAGTTGGTCGTGTCATGTTGGCAGACTTGTCTACGGAGGTACTCTTAGACCTTGATGCACTGGTTGCACGTGAGGAAGAGCGTCGAGAGCAGGCTTTGGCGGCAGCCAAAAAGAAAGCTGCGACTCCTGGATCCCCCAAGCAGCCCAATTCAACAGGAGCAACCCCTAAGAAACCAAACCAGCATTGCGCTCTCACCTTCTCTTTCGGCCCAACTTCCAGTGATACCGAAAGAGGGGAAAGCAATGCGCCACCATTAACAAAAGCCTTGGGACAGCTTAACGTGAGTACCAGTGAGTTCACCAAGCTCCACACCACGGCGAAAGCAGGCTCTTTCATGCTGCGCGTGCTGTCCATTATCGACTATTTGCTCACACAATACGTTCGACCACCAGTCCTGAAGGCGTTCCCACAGCATCAGGTACTGTTTGACACCGCCAAGGCGAGCATGATGCATCTGCTACAGTCAGCAAAGCTGGAGGTGAATTTTGACATTATGGCAAGAGCGTTTATCCACGAGGATGAGAGTCTCATGGTCACTTTGTGTGGATCGCCACTACATCCGACACCGATGTCCTTCAAGGACGAGGTGAACTTGCTGGATATTATCCTGCAAGTAGATGACCTGGTGAACATTTGGATTGATGACCGGTACCCGCCCTACTCGAACCCGTTGTACTTCTGAAGAACGGAAACATGAAAGCAGAAACGTCGAAAAATGGTCAATCCGTGAAATATTGAATCTGATAAATACTACATGCAAGCTAGAGCTAGAGCTACCAAGTCCTTCTTCTTCACTTGCTGCGTACAAACTCATCGGCGTGAGTAGTGCTTCAGCGACGCTAAATGGCGAGTTCAGCCCACCAGGCGAACGTCACTACACATTAGTCTACATCTCCGCCGCCTTTGGCACAATTCCTGGGCATCATCCGCACCATTTCGTCCGCCCACAATCTTCTCTCGTATCCCTCCCTCCTCAATACACGCACAAAAAGTAGCTCCTCGAGCCCCTACCAAGAACAGCACCGAGTCAGTTGCCGCCAACGCTGAGCGAAGGCTTCGACGAAACCCCATAGGACTTACACGACACTGTCACGTAGCGGCGGTGTTGCATCTTCATGACCCTCCCACTGTCGATCCAACTGGAGGCAACTGCATTTCAAGTTGAGCCATTTCCTTTGACAGTCGTGCGATGTGCATCTCTGCCTCCTCGCACTCGGTCACGCACTGCTCGTACTCCGCCCGGACTGCATCGAAGTCAAGTCCGCTTTCAGAAACCGATTCATCCCTGGAAGCTGGTTTGTCAGTAATAGGGAGACCACATGATGTCGCCGCTCGCACACCGTCAGTAATTGTCAACGTCGAAACACCCTGTTGCAGTGGCAACGCAAGAACAATAAACCATACACAAGCGATTAGTGTTGGTGCCCAAACACACGGACTCACCCGCACTGGCGCTACGCCGTCGCGACAGGCTCTATAGATTTCTTTACGCAAGGTTGGCTTGCTGGATCTCCGTTTCGCCCATCACTGCTCACCGGCACCTCTTGCTGCAAAACAGGAGGTAAAACGTGCGTATCGACGAATGTACTGACCCCTGAAGTATCACTCCGTCCTTGTGGCTCCAACGCTGGTTTCCGCGGAGATTCTCGCCCTGGTGCTGATTCCGCCGGTAATAGTGTTTCAGATGGAGATGGCAGCACCAGCTTGATCAGCTTCTCCTTCTCTTCACTTACTTCCGTTTGCGCGCTGATGCTACCGATAGGTCGTTTGGTCTCGATTCCACCCGCAGTTACTCCAGTCGGTGATTCCTTTACGCTCTCGGTAGCAGAAGAACTTACATCGGGAGAAGCTGCTGTGGCACCTGGTGGCTGAGCAACTACAGTACCCACCTGTCCCGGAGACAACTGACACGGAGAAGATGACGACGACGCTGGACTCGATGAAGATCCACAAGATTGCTTAGACAGTCTAGTTGCAGCGCTCATCAACAGCCGATTTGTCTGCTCCTTCTCGCGTTCAGCGATCTTTCGTCTCATTTCTTTAATTGCATCTTGGAAGCTGCATGACACTGTAGATTTCGTGCGTGTGCCGCTGTCTCCACTTTTCCGCGGTGAAAAGTCTTCAGGGTTGAGTCGAATCACTAGTGACTGAGAGCAAGCCGTCAGAGGGCGGAACTCTGGAGTCGATACGGCAACTTCCGCTGAAGGTTTTGCTGATTCTGAAGAAGTAGCCACCAGAGATTCTGTCTTGTCACCCCCTTCATTTTGTTCAGACGTAGTTGTAAATTTATCCGTCTCGCAGGAAGACCCATCGTTTCCAGTGTGTTCAGCTTCAGCAGTATCAGATGTCTTAGGCAGCGTGGGCTCTGACAACTCCTTCGTCGCACTTGGATCTGGCTGGGCTGCTGAAGGATGACTGTTGGCGGCTTTATTCATCTCATTCTCATCCGCAGATCTCGCGCAGTCAGGCTTTTCAGTTGTGTTCAGTTCACTATCTGGTGGCGTTGGCAACGGAACCTTGTTTGGTGCCTTGTTAGCGGTGCGGTTCTGCTTTCTCTTGATGGATCGTAAAATCTCGAGGCGCAGTTTGTCAATCTCGGGGCTTGTAGGTTTTGCATCTTTTTCCTCTGTGTGAGTTGGTCTCGGAGAAGATGACGATGACGACGAAAAAGATTGCACCACGGTCACTGTTTGAGATGTCGGTGTCGATGTCTTCTGGGGGCGCTTAGCCTTGGTGCGGAGCGCTGCCGCTCGAAGGCTGTCTAGGTCAAAATCCCCCGAGTCATCACGCTCCATACTAGCAACGGAGTTGGTGGTACTACCACGACCTGAGGTAGGCATAGGAGGAAGGCGCGGTGAATCACTTACGGAGCGCTGCAACGGGTGGCTTGGTCCACTTGGTACGGGTGGAGGTGGAAACATCGACACCGATCGGTATTTAAATCCACCGTGCATTGGAGGCTCCGAGAACATCGTATGGAGGGACAGTTTAGCCTCACCATCAAGCATCTCCATATTGCCTTGACGATTCACGCGCAGAATCTGACTGTCTTCATACGTTAGTTGTGGTAGTGGAGGAGCTGGTCGTTGCTGTGGCGGAGGCCTCATCGGCGGATGCGGGACGCCAACACGTAGACCTCCAGCACGAAAAAGAGCTGGGTGCGAGTCTTGGAACACTGGACGCACGTTCATTGGTTCACCTCCTGGGCAATTCCTCATCATCGCAAGCGTATATTGCCCTGGTGGCGGAGCATCTGCAAATGGGCGCTGGCGTGTTGTCCGCTCAAACTGAGGCGGCATCTCACCTGGTGGGGCATGCATCATTTGCATTGCCTCCAGCTTCCGTTTGGTCTTCTTCTTGCCGCGTTTCTTCTGCTTCTTGTTGCGTAGGTGCGGACGAATTCCCATTGCATCGACGGGGTGCATACCAAAGTGCCCAGATTGGTGCTCTAGCATAATTGCCTGCATCGCCGGCTTTGGAGCCGAACCTTCTTCAAAGATCTCTCCGTCCTCCAAATTTTCAACTCGAACAATTCGATCTGCCGTCGTAGGTGAGCCCGCAGCGTCCTCATCGCCTTTTTGCTCTTGGTTCGGAAGTTCTTCATCCACGTCAGCCTCCATGTCGTTGTCGTCGTCGTCGACAAACAGCGGGGGCGTGGACGTTTGTAGTCTAGTTATGTCCGCCTGGTCATTCCGCTCCAACAATTTCCCTCCCTGGCCACCGTCAGAAAACGGGATTGTCTTGCGCATGACATCCAACGCCGTTCTCACGTCCTCCATCGTCTGGTTATGAGAAGAAGCTTGATCATTCACAGACGGAGGCGCTGACGGCTGCATCGACGAAGCCATTGCTGGATGCGCCAGCGGCCACTCCTCATCCACGTCTGATTCAACATCTTCCGCCAACGGCACCATCAGCGCCGACGTCGCCTCTGTCTGTTGCAGGGGCTGCACCACCGCTGCAGGCTCGTTTCCAGTACCATCCAGCAGACTCAACTTGACTGCGTCAGAACCTGCAGTAGTGGCAGCAGCCACTGGCGGTTGAGCAACTTGGACTCCCATGGGCTCGTCCTCTTCTTCTTCCTCGTCATCCAGCGTCAAGTCGATCACTTGACCCGACCGGCTGCCGCTCCGACTTGGAATTTGTACAGGATCAGGCTTGAGCACCGCCAGTCTCTCTGCGCCTACAACAGCAGCAGAGGGAGCAGCAGCAGGAGCGCTCGTTGAGGGTCGTCCCAACTGGAAGAGCGCAGAATTCGCGGGCGGTGCCGAGGGCCGCACGCTGGATTGATGAAGCCCGGGCCTCTTCATCTGGAAGAGACTGTGTGACTGGATCTGGGTATGCTGAGCTCGCTGCTGGGCCTTCCACTGCTCCTTGCTACGGGCCATTGTGTACGGGTCGTCGGATGTAGAGATGGACCACTCGTTCAACGAGATGTACAGACGTCTACGCGTCGATTTAGAGTTTGAACAGGATATTCACGTGTAGTCAAGACGCAGGCAATTCGAATGAGCTAGCCTTCGTGTCGGTAGCTGTTGCCTGAACGTCGTAGTAAGGCCTGGAGCCCGCGCGCTACGACTCGTCCGCTTCTTCCCGTTTCGCTTTGAACGACGTCCAAGTAGAGAGAGCCTTTACGTGCTAAGTACGAATCAGGAATGTGTGTCAATAAATTGTGTGCCACACCATCTGCATCCAGTGTCAAGATGCTTCTCACAAGCAGAAAATCATCCCAAGCCGCAAGTTGAAGATGGCTCCCCCTCCGCAGTACGTCAAGTCTGTTGCGCTCAAGAACTCGACGTCGCACCCTGTGACGGTGGTCGCGACCTTCGGCTCGGAGGAGATGGAGGCCGAGGGTAAGGCCAAGATCCAGGAGACGCGCGAGCTGGCGCCCGGGGCGGAGGCGACCATCAAGGAGCACGAGTACGACATGGGCGGCTGGACGGCCGTGGCAGCGCTCTTCTCGCTGGAGGTGGAGCACTCGACGGACAGCGCACTGCTGGGCAAGACACTGTACACGCCCAGCGTCCGCGGCATCGTCGACGTGTTACACGTGGACATTGGGGCCGACGAGGGTGCCAAGAGTTTCAAGGTCGCGGCCGTGCGCGTGGCCTAAACTCCGTCACACTGCAGAGACTATTGCAGCCTCCTTTAGGCTGTGGACGCAGTGCTCGTCGTCTTCCTTTTCGTTCTAAAACAAAACTTTTTTTCTTTTATGAAAAGTTTAGCAATTCGTATGTGGTCGCCTGGTTCTGCCGTGAAGGTGGTGACTCACCACTGGTGAACTTGCCCTGCGTGTGCGCCATAAATACTTGATCTTTGTCCAAGGTACATTGTCAGTCAGCGAGTCGTCCGTTGGATGGTTTGAGGATGTGTCGTCGTCGATGCTCCGCTACTGCTTTCCCTCACCGCTGTCAAATTCTCTACGCAAGCCGAAAAGTCAGCGAGGCACTCGCTATCATGAGAGATACCGGGGATTAAAACACTTACACGATGTGGTTCCCTGCTGGTAGATCAATGGGTGGCCGGCCATACATGACCATAGACGAGTTGCTGGACACCTTGTAAGCAGGAAGAGGCTGGTTCGTGGGTTCGCCAGCGTCCAGCGTCTCATTCTCGTCCACCTGCGAGCTGGAAAAGTATGCACTACCCGCATCAGAGCGTGGTGATAAAGGCGAAGCGGGAGTTGCTGGCGAGTACGGCGCGGCCAAGTAGCTCGTGTCGCCACTTTCTGATCTTGGAGTATATACGTCGCCATTCGTGTCGGCATTGGTCTGAGCGGATCGCTGCTGGGCCAGATCGACGTGGAGCCCAAACCCCCGCTTCGGACCACTGTTGCTCCTCCGCTTGCGGTACAAGCTGCTCCCACGGCGGCTGCTGTCGCGCTCGCGAATCTCGCCGCTCTGGTTGCTGAGCACCTCCAAGCTGTCGTCCACTTCCGCTTCGATGGCTGCCAGTTCCTCTTCCTCGCTGCGCACACTTTCGCCTGACACACGCGAGTCGCTTGTCTGATTGACGCTGGGTTTCGAGTTATCCGGCGCAGAATCTGAGCTGGGCTTCTCCCCACAGCATCTTTTCCACCATGGTATTCGAACCTACACGTAAACGCCAGGCGAAAATACATGAACACAACACATAGTACAACGCATACGTTAACGTCTATAAATACGAGAAACGGTGTTCTGGTCCTGCTAGGTCAAGTGGCTGGACCTTTGGTGCTGGAGCCACAACTCTCCGTCACCAAGACTTCGTCATGGCCTAGAGGGTAAATACGTACGGTGTTTTGTCGGTCCTGGGCATTTTTGCGCTTACGTTGGCGGACAATGTAGTCATAAGTCGTGATGTTCTCCATGCCTGCACGCACAAAACACAATAGATATTAGTTAGCTCGAGCGGAGATAGCAGGCAGTTCAAACCCTGACACTGCTGAACGTACACAGGTGAAAGTGGAAGAGAGCGAGCTGTCCGATCATGAACAGCCACGGGCTCAGGAAAGCCAGCAGCACGATGTGGATGATCCGTAGCGTCTGCAGCGAGATGCGGTATTGTCCGTCCACGCAGAGTCCCGTAGCATCGTCCTTTTCCGACGAGCAGCCGTAGCTCGTAGCTGAATTCCCCTGAATGTCGCCCTCGTTCGAGTACAGCTCCACGACGAGAGATATCCCCACCGCGACCTGAACTGCTAGAAACACCGAGGCGCCCACGACGGAGCCCAAGAAGTAGCGGTAGTTCTTCCTGCCCACGCAATTGTTGAGCCACTTGCAGTGGTGGTCAAAGACGTCCACGCACTTGTCGCACAGCCGACAGTGTCGACTCTGGTTGTTCCTGTAGCAAATAATTGTACGGTCTCCATTAGAACCGTACGACCCATCACCGCCTCATTGAGGGAGGGGGGGGGGGACCTGCTGCACGTACACGTATTTCATGCAGACGTTGCAGTAGACTCTGTTGTCCGGGCGTGAGTCTCTGGCGTCGGCCATCGTCTGCAGCAGAACAAACACCGTCAAAATGTGTCCTAACTCGTCTCCAAAAGATCTCTAAAAAGCTGCTCCTTTATCGTCCTACCGACGGTCTCATGATGCAGTCGTCCGAGGGGTCTGTGCCCGTGCAGATGGCCACCGACACCACCGTGACGAGGCAGGCGGCGCCATACACGACGCTGAGGACGATGGCCGGCGTCTTGTCCAGCACGGGCGTGTAGAAGGCGAAGAAGAGCGTCATGACGGCTGGGAAGACCACCCACGTGGCCAGCTGCAGCACGTGGAACGGCGTCTCCCACCCGTTCTTGCGCATATCGAGCAGTGTGGCGGGGTGTCCCTAGAGGGATTGAGGTGCGTGTGTCTGGAGGTGGAGGAGCTGTCGCCGGATTGCTCACGATGTCGTCGGGCGTACGCTGTCTATCAAGGAGGAAAACGCTTTTTTGCGTGTATTCATTGGTTAAAAAACAATATCTAAAACGAGTACCTGGGCGTAATATCACCTCTGACAGGTAAACTGACTCTTGAAAAAGGCAACTATAGGACCGTCACTCCGAGAGCCGCTGACCTAACGCGTTGATCAGCCCTTGTGTGAACTCAAAATGCCTAGTGTATATTGCAGTGGGTCGCCGTTGGTTTCATGTTGTCTGTTGCGGCTAGAAGCGCGTTTCAGAGGGCAAGTTGAGGGCAAAGTCCCAGTCAGCGCCCCTTCAAGATCCACCCCAGTTTGCTCGCTGAATCAAAGACGCCTGCCAGCAACAAATACAGCTATGTCGAGGACAGGTGCGCCTTATCTATCCTCCCATAGCTGATGAGGCGCGTAGAGGAGTCTGCTGACGCTTGTTTATCGGGTTGTGCAGAGGAGACCATGAATCAACCAGAGATGGCGGACCTTGGAAGGTTTGACGACGACGAGGAAGTCTTCGATAATGACGTGGGCGAAGAAAATACTGAGGTGCGATGAGATTTAACAGCGGTTGGATGGCTGGCGTGGTCTGTATCCACTAACCTGGAAACTATGGCAGGAGGCCAAGTTGGACGAGATGATCGGCATGCTGCAGGACATCCTGATCGACCCGGAGTTCGTCGACATGCAGAGCGAGTTCTGTCGCAACAACTGCGGTAGGTCATTGGCAGGAGGCTAATGATGTGCTAAAGCTTGTCTGAGGCTCATTCTGTCGTTTTCGGCGGAGCGTAGAGATCTTCGACAACGTGTCCGAGAACAAGCTCATCTACATGGACATCTTCCAGCAGTACACCGACCTCATCGGTACGTCGTGTGCGAAGCGATGCTTTGGACCTGGGTACTATAGTCCATCTGACGTTGCCTATCTACACGACTGCACGCTTGCAGAAACGTTTATTGAGCGGCGTCTGCACGAGAAGCTCGAGGTAAAAGAGTTTACAAACGATGGTACCCGAACACCAACACTTACATACTTAAAGTACTAACGCTGCATTGCAATATTTTGTGTAAAGTATTTCTCGATGGATGAACTCTGCAACCAGATTCAAGAGCACGAAGGTACGAGGATGCAAGCATCGATTAGGCGTACATGTATCTTGATGATGGCGATCTCACATCCTGTTGCTGTTTGTACACAAAATTCTGTCTGAAGATGAAATCCCACTGGATGTGATCGATGTCTTACTAAGTTCCTCAGACTTTGAAGAGTTCAAGAGTCTCATGCTATCGTTCAAGCAGAACGAAACCCCCTGCATTGAGATCACAGGAGATTCCCTGATCTGTTGTGGCGAGTAGTCTCGAAGGTCATAAGTGTGAGAGCTAGAGAGCTCAGCAAAAACACTATTGTTTCACAATAGCACATGGCTCATTCAGAAAGTGAAGATCTTGATACCGGTAATAATCTGGTCTAGCTAATGCAAGGACATGACTAAAACGCCATAATTGATTATGATAGAGCGTCCTCCTTGCAGCAACGACGATAGTTAGATTCTTAGCAAGCTTCAACGCGAGGAAGACCACCTAGCTTTCAGAGCAAGACTGTTGTTTAGTTGTTCTGGCAAAAGTGAACAATGAAAAATAGAAACAAACAAACCTTTGCCTAAGTGCCCTCAGTTATTCACGTGGCTGGTTGATTCTAGTCCATTGCTCTTCCTTTTACTCACTATTTCCCAATCCGCCCACCTCCAAAATCCAAATCAATCATTTCATGGTCGACGAAGCCACATTTGAGCCGGAGAAGACGGAAATGCAATTCCAAACTCGGGTGCTTTCGCGCCAAAGCGCAATAAAGACCGGATTTATCCACAACGATGACGACACAATGCAGTGTTGGTGGTGTGACCTCAAACTGGAGACATGCTCATGGGAAGCTAACTTACACCACCATTTACAAAGATTGATCAATATCAACAGAATAAACTGTGCATCCTCAAAATACCGTTTTCACTGCAAAATTGATCTTGGAATGATGCCGAATATGTTTGGTGTTTTGTTCTGTCGTGCAAGCATTCACTGTCCAATTAGTACCTTCCCTGCATTCACATGTACAGTGTACTGAGGACCTGCCCAGTAATTCCAACGATATGAGAAGAAGAAAGTAATATTTACTAGCATTATTATAATAGCCCCCCTTATTTCTTGGACTACGAGCGTGGCTCAAGTCTACATGATAGTGCACCTGCCACATGTGCATTTCGCCATCGCCTTCGCTTCGAGTTCCTCTTCTTCTGTCTGATGCGGCTTCTGCACAGATAATCAACGAGTGTCAGACAAACTGGTTTCCTACGAACACCAACACAAAAACTCACCGCATCTTCGTTTTTCTCTGTCGCCTTCTCTGTTGCTTCTGCTGAAGGTTGAGCGCTTGCAGCGCCTTCAGCTGGGGTCGACTCAGCTGAGGCATCTGTCGAGTCTGCATCAGGTTTCTCTGTTCCCTCGGTCACTTCAATTTCGACATGGGCTTGGTCAGCGGTTTCCGCCTTGACTTCCAACAGCAGGTCTGCAGCAGGAGCCTCGGTTCCCTTGGTCTCTTCGATTTCGACATTGGCTTGGTCAACGGTTTCCGCCTTGCTTTCCATCATCAGGTCCGCTGCCGGATCAGCAGGCATTTCTTCTGCCACTTCCTCTAAAGTACTGGCGACTTCCACGCTAGCTGTGTCGAGCTCAGCTTCAACGGTAGGAATTTCCTGTGTCTTCAATAATTGTGTCACGGTTACTTCGATCTCTGCAGCCAAATCCGACAGTACTTGCCGGGTGACTATCGAAATCTCTTCGTCTTGAGCCGATGGTGAGTCGATGGGAAGAACTTCGACGACACTCGGGCCCTCAACAAGGACGAAGCTGTCTTCAACCTGAGTCGCTTGCTGTTCATCGCCAGCATCGCTTCCGGAATCCTGTTCGGGGTTTAAATCGTCGTCGTCAGCAGGATCGACATCCTGCTTGTCTTCCGACATCTGATTGCATACCTCAGTCTGCACTTCAACAAAAGCCTTCTCGTTGGAGCCTTTTGCGGGTTCCCCTTCATTGACGCTTTCGAGCTTCTCTTCCTTCGACGACATCGACGTCGGCTCTGAGGCTGCTCTCATGGAGCTCTCCTTTTCCAGGGCGGCGACTTTTTCTGGCACTACTGAAGAGCTGCCAGCAGAGACGAAGCCCTTGAATGCGTTGGCATCCACTCCCGCTTGTTCAATTTTCGACATCGCCATCTCCAGCTGTAAATTCGACAAGAACAACGTTAGATCCACTGCATCTGGATAGGTCGATTCAAGTACAGCGTCGCACCTCTTGGTTGGAAAACTCGGCAGGCTCGTTCTTAGCGACACGCTTGAAATGGTGGCCAGCTTGATCTTCCGAGAACATCATGAAGTGCTGTACGCAGAATAACACCTGCACCATGTTCGTGCCCTCATACAAGTCGTCCGTGCAAAATAGCGACAAGTCGTTCATCCCAATGCTGTCAAACCGCCGTCGTTAGTCTCTGATGCAGTGTAGTTGACAAGCACAACTCTTTTACGTACGACTTGCACTGCCTCAGGAAAACGGAAATGTTCTCGCGTTCCTTCCAGGGAGCCATTCGCTTCGAGTAGTTGCGGCTAATCGGCGACATACAGTTGGAGATGTCGGGGAACAAAATTTGCATCTAACGTTGCACAAAGCTGTTAGCTACCTGCAGGAATTGATGAACCCCGTTGTGTATGCAAAAGCCTCGTACCATTTCACGCAGCACCACGCCAGACTTGAGTGTTTCGAACAGATCCGTGGTCGGCAAATCGCGTTTCAACACACTCTCAATCCACGTCATGATCTCCTGTAACCAGAGCAAATACCCGTTAGTTTTTCATGTATTTCAAACAAACCCATAGATCCCAGCAAGCTGCTTACGCGCTGTCGGCGGAGGTACTCGATGGCCATCGATTTATCGCTGGCCCATTTGGCTGACAGCGACAAGCTGCGTTGGTGCATACCGCCCATAGCCGACCTCCGCACATCGTCACCGTGATTTGGTGTCAACACGTTCAAATTCACGTCCATGGCTCGCTCTGTTTGCAATCAAAGAAGTAGATAGCTCAAAGCTCGGTACTTCCGCGTGGCGTCTACAAAGAAAATGTGGTGTTGATGGCTGCGCTTAGCCAACGAAACCAACGCAACGCGCTCATATTCAACGCTCGTGAGAATGGTGGACCTCCGCTCGATCCCACAGCCAGCCACAATCCCAGCGATGGAAATACATACTGAAGTACTGCTTAGATTTCTCACATGTTGCACTTGTCTACCGCCACCAACCTGTCACCAGCGGCTTTTTATTCACAGTATTTATTCCCGATTCGTACTTAGTCGAGATGCCTGTCCACCGCCAACAGTATTTGATTCGATACAAAGTAATCGACGCGATGATCCGCGTGGTGGCTGGAACGTATGAAGGCTTGCTGTATGGGTGGGAATGTCCCACCGTTGCCACAGGCGAGAGCACCAAGATGAAGCTCACCTTCGGCTACGCGGCGCACTCGGAATGCATCAAGAGCGTGGCGTTGATAGGTGCCAAGCAGGGCAAGACGCTGCTCTCCGGCGGCAGCGACGAGATGATCAAGTGAGTGCTGGCCAATAACTTCACAATTGCAATGTGATAAATACAATAGACAGCTTACTAACATGTTATTGTGCAATTGCATGCAGAATCTACAACGTGGACAAGCGCGTGGAAGTCGGCAGCTTGATGGAGCAGCACGGAGCCATCACGAGCCTCGAGTTCTTCGGCCAGAGCCACGTGCTCAGCGGCAGTTCCGACAACTCCATCTGCATCTGGCGCACGTCGGACTGGAACTGTCTGCACATTCTCGGTGGCCACAAGTACGTGGTTGTCGACTGTGGGGATGCAATGTGAGGAGTTGGAGTCTAATGTTTCGTTGTTTTGATAACTTTTTAGGGGCGAGATCAACGCGATTGCAGTGCACCCGAGTGGAAAGATGTGCTTCTCGGTGGCGCGTGACCGCACGCTGCGCATGTGGAACCTCGTGAAGGGCCGTATCGCCTTCATTCGTCGGCTGGAAAAGGAGGCGGAACTCGTCATGATCTCGCAGAAGGGCACGCACTATGCGCTTGGATTCGGTAAGGACCTGTCAGTGTTCAACATGAACGCAGAGGTGAGTCGGCAGCAGAGAACGTCCGAATAGTACTAGACAGCGACGGTGTCTAATGATCCGTCGTTTTGTTTTGCTGGTGAGTAGCTGGTGGGCACGCTGGGGCACTCGAAGAAGATTCACTGCGCCGTATTCGCTACGGATGAATATGTCGTGTGCGGTGGTGACGACAAGCATATTTATATCTGGAAGACGAACGGAACGTAAGTACTTCGTCTGTTGGCGTTGCCCAACAACTTGGATAGATACGCTTCTACATGACCTGACCAAAATCGATGTGATGCTGTTTGTGCAGACTTGTTGGAAAGGTGACTCACAAG
This sequence comes from Phytophthora podocarpi, assembly GCA_001314375.1. Classification (NCBI taxonomy): domain Eukaryota; phylum Oomycota; class Peronosporomycetes; order Peronosporales; family Peronosporaceae; genus Phytophthora; species Phytophthora podocarpi. The sequence continues at coordinate 33,471 of LGSN01000062.1, forward strand.
GACATCGACGCCCGTATTAGATGCCTTCAAGTGGTGTACCCGCACGGCGAGGACAAACTGCCGTGGATCGTGCTGGCTACGTCTGACGGCGTGTTTCAGATCTGGGATTTTGCCTCTTTCACATTGGATGCGTCGTCCCCCGAGGAATCGAACAAGGCGGTGGAGCCGATGGCCTCAACTGCGCTTCTGACGAAGCCTCGTGTGACCTGCCTCTCCGTGGTTGTTGCAAGTGAAAAGATTGCTGCGGGAGCTGCCAAGAGCGAGGCTGCTATCCAGAAGGTTAAGAAGACCAAAAAGGCTAAGAAGGCGACGGACAAGAAGCCCGCTGCTCCTTCTGCCGGTGTCCCTCGTGTGGTCGTCGAGATTGATGGCAAAAGCAACACTGCGGGTGAAGACGATTCATCCAAAAAGCGCAAATCGACTGATGGCACGCAGCAGAAAAATAAGAACAAGAAGAGGAAGCAAAAGAAGGCGCGGCAGTAGATCAACCAATGTCTTGAGAGACGAGTGTTGTACTGGGAAAAAGTAATAGATTGTCCATTGCTACACGTAGATCTGAAATGCGTTGCGACTTACAATGCCTTCGTGCAGCCACTCGTTGATCAGTGGCTCCTGCCTAAAGCACATGAAAGACAACACAACGCCAGGTGCCAATGGCACACAGATCGAAGACGCCGAGGTTGATGGCTTGGAGATAGATGACTTGATATTGCCGACGGGTATGTCATTCTTAGAGTTTTTGAGCGGTTCGAATAACAAAGGAGGCCAAATCCGCTTGCAATATGTATCTCGATGATTGCTGCTTTGCGTGCAGCCCTGCTGAGGCTTGTCGGACATTGTTCTTAGCCGTCGAATCACCCTCGAACCCCATTACTTGTTTCCGCAGCTGGTTCTGGGTCGTCTGACACTGCGCCAACTCGACTTCGCGCTGCATCACGTTCTCTTGAGTTCCAACACTCTTGACTTGCAAAATATCAAATGGCCACGCCAGAGCATCAGCATCAGCGAGGCCATCCTGTGGCAGTTCGCCAATAAAAAAAAGTGTAGGTTGAAGATGGCTTCAACATTTGACTGAAATGATCTGCTCTCAGAGCAGTGCTCTGCGCGATGTGCAATAGCCTTGACTGACGGGTTAGGACCTACCGGTACAACCGCTGAAGAGTTTGCAGACAACGCGTTTGGATTTGGGCGTCTTCGGCCGGAAAGAGAGCCTAGGCGACTGCTTGCAGGGCTTGCCGTTGCTTGCAGGTTCATAGGCGTTTTTGATCGGTTCGGCAGGAACCCCGATGCATTAACATCAGTGCTGCCTCCCGAAAAACAAAATAGTTAGTGGTGGTAAGGCTGTCGAATTAGAGGTAGGCGGCAAACAATGATGTAGCTAGTAGCTATCGCCGGTAGTGGTGCTAAGATCACTTCCAGCGCGGCACTCTCCGCGATAGTTGGCGCAGTCCACCGGCTTGTGCCCCGTGTAGCCCGGGATGTTGTCGCTGTGGAAAAGTCGGAGCGCTACCCGTGGTGCTGGATGCAGCGCGTCAATATCGTCGGGCCCGTTTGCCTGGGCCACTGCTTCTGCACTGTGCGATGTACGTGGCAAGAAGCCTGCGTAGCCCGGAATCTGGTTGGTGACACGGGTGGTCCCTTGGTTCAGGTCGGTTGTGGTTGACGCCATCCCACGCTTACGCATGTACGGCCGATCTCGTGGATCTCCACCGTAGGTGCCGAAGTCGATTTGATGACTGCTAGCTGGTGTCGACGAGTGCACAAGGTACTCGTTGTGTTGCTTCTCGGCAAAGGTTCCAGACTCCCACATCTTGCTACTCGAGCTTGTCGTCTTGCCACGGTTTAGCTCCTGATCAAACAGACCGTAGACGTGGTCTAAAGCTTGGCTAAAGAGGCTCCACGTGATCCGGTCACGAACACTCCCGCGGCGATCCAGATAGCTATGGAAAACCTCGATCACACGAGGACCGGCAGCGTCACCAAGCGCAAGACTGAGAACCTCTTGCACCTGGCTTAGCTGGATAGTGGCTCCATCTTGCTGCTGGTTGTTCTTCTTCGCGACCGTCATGAAAGCCTTTTCGTACTCTTCGAGTGGCACGCGTAGTACACTTCTGCGTTCTTCATCAAAGGCCGTGAAATCGTGCAAATACGTGCTGGATGCGATGAAAGGCTTCGAGTACGGTCTCTTCTCGTTCACACTCACGCCGCGACGGTCCGGCACTCGATAGTCCTCGGGTTGCACTTGCTGTCCGTTCTGCATGGCCACCGACTCGTGCGTGTGTTTCCCCATTCGATTCATCGTAGGTGGCGCAATGATGTGCGAACCCATGGACGAAAACTTGGTGGCACGCTGCTCATACGATTCTCCCGGCTTGAGCGTTGTGCACTGCTGCACCGCGAACGACTTGAACCCTTGATACCCATACGTCTTGGACGCGCACATACTTTGAGTTTTCGTTGACTAGACTCTGCTGCAATGACTCGAAGCAGAATGCTCAAGTGTCAATGGCACTGCTCCTTTGCAGGTCAGCAGAAACCTGCTATTTTTGCAGTCACGACGGACAAGATCAGCAGCACCTCAACGTAAACGGAGCAATCGAAGTAAGCTTAACATGTGAAAGGCAAGCACAGCCTAGAGCGCCGAGGCAGTCGTCTATTTGCGGAGGTGGTTCTTCCTTCGAGGGAAAGTGTCGACCACTGCGTTGGATGTCGCGGGTATCGGCACTTCGCCTACGAAAGTTGCTGACGAGGCACACGCACCGCCACGAAAGCGCGGCCAACAGCGGGGCTCTTGGTCTGTTTATTGTCGCTAATAGCAGCGTCATTCGAGGTCAGGCAATGATGAGTCGACCTACGACGCGCTCACAAAATCTTGCTTACTCCTGGAACTCGCAGTTCTCCGGGAATGTGCAACCCGAGCGGGTCAGCACGACCTGGGCGGCCCAGTGGCCGGCGTTCACGCACTGCTCAAGGGGCAGGCCCAGAGCCAGGCGGGAGAGGAATCCACCGACGAAAGCGTCGCCGGCGCCGTTGGTGTCGACGATCGACGAGGCGGCCATCTTGGGCACGGCGAAGGTGTGGACCTTGCCCTGGTGGACCACGACCGTAGGGTCCGCGCCCTGGGTGAAGACGACCGTGCGGCAACGCGAGCCGCTGGCCTTCTCGAGCTGCGCGGTCTTGAGGGCGATCTCCTGGACGTCCTCGCCCCAGCCCTGAACCTTTCCGAGCGTCTTGGCCTCGCTCTCGTTGCCGAAGACAAAGTCGGCGAAGGGGATGACAGCCATCAAGGGGCCCTTGAAGAACTCGACGATGAAGGGGGCCGAGAGGTTGATGAGGAAGACCTTGTTGTGGGCCTTGGCGTGCTCGGCGAGCGTCATGACGGCGGTGGGGGAGACGGTAAGGTGGAAGCCGGCCGAGTAGAAGAACTGGCCCTTGGTGATGATCTCCTGGTTCTCGGGCTTGGCCAAGTGGTCGTGGTGGAAGTGGTTGGCAGCCGACAGGTCGGCCACGAGCGAGCGTTCCGAGTCCACGACGCACACGGCGCACGTGCCCGTCTTGATGTCGGCGTGCTCGAGGTACGACACGTTGACGCCATCGGCCGAAGCGCACGCCTGCAGCTTGGCGCCGTGCACATCCTTGCCCACGCTGCCGAAGAAGGACGTGGCCGTCTTGTTGTGCTTGTTGAGCATCCACTGGGCAACGCGGATGCTGTTCTGCGTGGCGCCGCCGGCCACGTACACGGGCTTGAGCGTCAGGAGCTCCTCGAACATGGGCGCGTGGCTCTCGTCCGCCAGGATGGCGTTGTCCAACTTGAGGCCGTACTTAGCCAGGAACTCGGGTGTCACATCGGCCGAGATGTCGAGCAGCGGGTTGCCCAGGCCCACGATGGATTGCGTCAGGTTCTCAGATGCCATGGTGGAGATAATAGGAGTGCGCTGCTGCTTATTGGTCTGCTGCTCGACGGAAGGCGAATGAGGATGGGAGCGCTTCATGACGGACAAAAAGTGGGACCTCGATGGACCAATGAGGAGCGCCGATGGACGGTTTAGAGCCAATAAAAGCACGAGCGATTCGGGCAAACAGGCCCTGGCCACCCGTTGAAACCGAGCAACCATTGGACGAAAAAGCGTCTAGGTTAGAATCAGATTCTGAGTCTGACTTCAACATGCACCTCGTAGTTTACCGCTTACATGTACCTCATGTTCTATCAGGTCGCCTCAATTCTTCAAAACTCTGCGGTTGCATCATTCTGTAGTGGGTGGCACTTGCTCCAACAACTCGCTAATAAACACTTTGCCGTTGAGTATACTCGTCGAAGCAACGACAAGCTCGATGAGATCTACATGTACGTGCACAGCATCGCCAGCATAGGTCAGTCAAATAAGTTTACACAACACCACTCGTTGACACAGTTCTTACAGAAGGACGCGATCCACCTCAGCGCTGCAATCTCGAGGAACGTCACCCCACCGACAAAGGCCACCACCACCACTTTCTTCTTCTTCGACTTGCTTTTCTTGGTCTCATCTGCATTGCTCGACTTGTCCTGCCGGTCGTATTCAGCTAGGTGCACTTCTGCTCGTGGCCCAGGAAGACGGCTCATGACGCGGTCGATGCCTCTCCAGTGGCCGTGCTTCAGGATCTCTTCCACTAGACGCGCAGATATTGGCGCGTAGCCTGATGTGACGAAAGCGGTATTCTTTGGATTCTTGATATTGACATCCACATCGATCACTGAAAGACCCTGCGCAACATGCTGGAACGAACAAGCAACGTCATTGGAGCCAAGAAGGACGGAGCTTGGGTGCCGTTCGTAGAGGACGCCCACTCGCTCCAAGTTGCGAAATGAGAAGATCAATTCATGCCCATAAGCCCTGACGATGTGCATCTTTAACCGCTCCAGATCATGCCGCGCCATTCCGTCGTTGACAACGCAGTACAGACAAAGTAGACGAAGGATCTTCCGAAGATCTTCGTGTCGATAGATGAGGTCTTCTATCGTGTCGAGTACGCCGTCTGCCTGGTCCATGAGTTTCCTCTCCAAATGCCACAGGTCGCGAAATGGTTTGCCTGACGTCGTTGTCTCCAGATACTCCAGCAGATTGATATGCTGCTCAATTGACTGTTGTGACGCCTTCATCTGAGGCACAGTTTTCACAAATTCGTTCACTTCAGCAGCGGTCGCTGTGGCACTTACACACTGAAATTCCGTGAATCGCTGCTTGACTGCAACCGCCTGGACGTTTAGTGCCGCTGGAATGGTGTGGATATGCTTGTCGCGAATCTGCCGAAAGATGTCATCCGTCGAGTTGAGCGCCACCGGAACGGGGACATCACTGGCGCTGTCGTCCGCCCGAAGAATCTGCGGCGACGCTGTGACGAATCCGTCCTGGATCTGCATGAGCTCATCGACCACCGCCTCGTACGTCAGTGGCGTCGACAACACCGAAGCAAAGTCCACACTGCGATCCAACAAAATCAACGTGTCAAGTCGCGATCGCTGAGCTCCTGTCGGCGTCCCTTGACTCGCAGTCACCACGCCGCTCATCATTCCCGACCCGCCTGCATTCATCTCCATCAAATGATTCAGCACCAGCATCGACATCTCTCCTTTGTACTTGATGCTGCCGAATTTCCCATAAACTTGCTGCAACAAATTCAACGCTGCCGCCATGTCCACCAACGAACTTCGACCCCCCTCCACCTCACACTCGTACAGACTCCGTTGGAAGCCCAGCGTGAGCAAGTCCGTATCCAAGGGGAAGAATCCCATTGCCAACTCTCCCGTCTGGAACCTGCCCCGAACTCTCCCATTGTGCAGAGCTTGCTCCAGCATGGTCGTCCACTTGCCCACCACGTAGAGTGCCAGTCGACGTTTGCGTCTTTCGTCGTCTTCCTGTGTCAGCAGTTTCTCCGCGTGTGCAGCCACTGCCCTGACGTCGCTTGTGCGTGCAAATGCCAGGTACACCACTGTAGTATTTGCTGTGACGCTGGAGACGTCGTCCGCGAGCTCCAGACACTCCAGCACGTGATGACTCTTCAACACGCCGAGGCCGTCCACGAACACGTGCGTCAACAGTGCTGCCAGGCGCTTCGTGAGCACCAGAGACACTCGATCCGTGCCCAAGTGGTCCAGAAGATGCGTTAGCGAGCGCTCGTACTCGTCGCGAAGCTTCTGGAGAGGCAGAATACCCTTGTCGAGAGGTGGCAGCTTCACCATTTGTGACCAGAGCGGGAAGAGACGCGAAATGGCCCAAAGATCGGCTCAAAAGGTGTAATCATGTTGTATTGTTCGTTCGGCTCATTGTGGGATTTCTACCATTGTCGAGGAGGTGGTCGAGCACTTCACTGCTCGTTGTGGCGCGTAATGTACGTGAGCAGGTCGATCCGCGTGACGACGCCGAAGATGACGGACTTGGTCTCGGCCTCGCCGCCCTTGCGGATGCGCTTCTGCTCCGTGACGACGAGAGCGAAGTGGTCGCGGTCGAAGATGCGGCTCAGCTCGTACAGCGACGTCTGCGGACTCACCTGCTTGAACTGCTTGAACATGGCCTCCTCCACGGCGTCGGTCGGGTGCACGCGGCCGGGCATCATCTGCGCGATGAGGTTGCCCTCGGACACGACGCCCACGATCGAGTTGTCGTCCGCCACCACGGGCAGGTTGTCGAAGCCCTCCTTCTTTAGGATGTCCACGGCCTCCTTGCACGTGAGGTCGGGGGTGATCGTCACGGGGGCCTGCAGCAGCAGCTCCGACACGTTCTTCTTGGCCCACCACGTCGCGCTCAAAGCGCTCTTCGACATGTCCGTCACGTAGCCGTGTTCGTACATCCAGTCGTCCGACAGGAACTTGGACATGTAGTTACGCGTCGAGTCGGGCAGCACCACGACGCAACGCTGGCCGGCCTTGAGGTCCTTGGCGGCCTTCAGCGCCGCAGCCACGGCGGAACCGCACGAGCCACCGCACAGCAGTCCCTCCTCGCGGATGAGGCGACGCGCCAGCAGGAACGACTCCTGGTCGCCCGTCTTGATCCAGCGGTCCACGAGCGAGCGGTCCAGCACCTGCGGGATGAAGTCGTAGCCGATGCCCTCGACCTGGTAGGGCTTCAAGCGGTTCTCGTCGTTGAGGTTCTCAGGCTCGGCCAGGATGGAGCCGACGGGGTCAGCGCCGACGACGACGCAGCTCGGGCACTTCTCCTTGATCTTGCGTGCCGTGCCGGACAGCGTGCCGCCGGTGCCGGCGCCCATGACGACCATGTCGACGTGTCCGCCGCAGGCCTCGAGGATCTCCTCAGCCGTGCCATCGTAGTGGGCCAGCGGGTTGGACGGGTTGCTGTACTGGTCCAGGATGTGGGCGTTGGGGATCTCCTTGACGAGGCGCTTGGCCACGCCGATGTGCGACTCGGGCGAGTCCCAGGCCGCCTCGGTGGGCGTGCGGATGATCTCGGCGCCGAGCGCCTTGAGCACGTCCACCTTCTCCAGCGACATCTTCTCCGGCAGCGTGATGATGATGCGGAAGCCGTAGAGCGCGGCGGCCAGCGCCAGGCCGATGCCCGTGTTGCCCGACGTGGGCTCGATGAGCGTGTCGCCCGGCTTGATGCGGCCCGAGGCCATGGCGTCCTCGATCATGCGCTTGCCGATGCGGTCCTTGACGGATCCGCCGGCGTTGAAGAACTCGCACTTGGCCAGCAGCTCGCACTCGAGACCCGCCTTCTTGGCGATCGTGTTGAGGCGCACGAGCGGCGTGTTGCCCACGTGGTCCAGGATCGAGTTGAGGATCTTGGGCTCCGCCTGGCGCGGGCGGTGCACGTGCGGTTGCTTGATGAAGCACGAGTCCGGCGTGAGGCACTCGGTGGACTGGGACACCTGCGGGCCGGAGAAGGCGGACATTGGCTCCTGCGTAGTACTGTAGACGAATGGAAGTGTTATTTCTTGCTTGACGCTGACGCGGCTGATTGAGGAATGATGACCCGTAAACGTGCCATCCGCATAATTGTCAAAGTTTGATTTGTACTTGACATTTGTATGAATTCGTTTTCAGTTACCGACACAGCAAATCGATAAACAAAACGAAGCAAATATTGAATAACCTGCATAAATTGAATAAATCCGGATAAATCAGATTAATATTTACCAGCGAAACAGGTCTAGTCGATTAGATAACCTTGACAAATCTATCTAATGTTTCTATTGCGTATATGACGTATTTAACTGTGCTATGGAAAATGAAACAAGATGGGTGCTACTGTCACTAAGAAATCCGCTGGCTACGGTGTCAGCAACCCGATGCTGCATCCTATTTCCCGATCAAGAGTCAAAATGGAAACGGGTGGCATGGTGTGGCTCGCATGCAACTGCCAAAGGTAACACGACTGGCGCGGCACATAGAACACGTTTCTGAGTGATGCGCCAATTGCGTTCGTCTACAGGTCTGAGTCAGAGTTGCTACGTCAGCGGTCACGTGGTCTCCTGATTGCTGAGCTCACTTGGTAATGTCTTGGTCTCCACTGCTTCGTGCTTCCTCGAGAGGGTTGTTGGCCGAGGCGAGATCTGCAGGCTGTTCGTGGACGAAGAGTACCAGGACGGAGTCGAAGACTGCTGCAGACAACGCTTGAAGTCGTCCAACACTCGCAGGAACTCGATCCGCTTATCTTCGTCTAGTCGAGGGCGGATGGCCTTAGCCACCGGAATGGCAGGAACGGGGAACAGTGGAGATGGTTCCTCGGGCGGCTGGTTGGAAGGTGTGGCATGCTCGGGTTGTGGCGCCTCATCTCGGTGTTGAGTGTGGATCCGAGCCATTGTCTCGGCGACAGCACTCTTCACGATGTTCAACGCACGCATCGGGTTCGTTGTGGATCGGCTGCATTGTTGAGGCACTGCGTCCGTCGTCTGGTCTACATTTACTACTCTCGAATCGACCAAAGCGTTATTCCCACTGGAAGGTAACGAAGCGAAGGAAGCGAGCAAGGCGCTATCGTCGCCATCGTCACTGCGAGCACGACTGCCTTCCATCTGCGCCAGCAAATTTTCCCATGGCCACGATAATTGATGGTGCGTCAAAGACTCGAGCTCTTCATCGTCTTGACTAAACCGCTGGGCGTCGCTGAAGCTCCAATTAACCTTCAGGGCGGGATTTCCAACGGCACCGTGGTCGCTGCCCGCACGGCTACCTGCATGATCACCAACGCCGTGTTGTTCACCATATCTTCCACCATCGCAAGCGGTAGTCGCTGGCACTTCACCCGTTGACGAAACTGGCTCATCCAGACGCCTCTTGCTTTGTATGCTTGATTGGGCTGCATGGAACGAAGGCGTTGGTACTGTCAAGGGAATAAAGCCGTCGTGGTGAGCGACCACGTCGTTGGCGTGGCAATGGAGTTTATCATAAAGCAGACTTCTAGCTAAAGCGAGATCGCCCATGCTAATCAAGTCATTACGCGAAAGCTTGGTATCCATCTCGTTTGACGTTTGTTCAGAGTCTGAGAAAACCACGAAGCGATCGCGCATGTCTAGGTTGATGTAAGCTTTCAGATGCAAGGTTTGATCTCTTTGCTGTTCAGTTTCACCAAAGTCGCTTGACGAGCTGCCAGATTGTTGTGCACTGTTCTTCCTACATTGAGTTTGTGATGCTTCAGATGCTGCGTCCCGCCGCGTCTCCTCTTTGCCTGCTGTGCAATTGGGTACAGCATGGCCATTATCCCGGCGTGATTCCTTGAGACGGACGAGCAACCCCCGCGTTCTGGTTGATTTTCTGTTGGTTTTCCTGTATTGGAGTTGAACTCGAGGCAGTTTGCGCTTTCGCTGCATGGTCGCTACTCCAGTAGATCTTGTGTCGATTGTGGGTGATACCACTTGGTCAAGTCTACATGTAGAAGAGGGAAACATTACTTGTGAAGGCGTCTGGATGGGTGATATCGTCGTCTCATTTGCGTCGTTGATGTTAGAATCCGGCACATCCACTTTATGATCGACAGTGAGTATCAGATGATCTTGAGCTTGTTGCCCGGGCGCACACTTTCGTTGGGTTTTCAGGATCTTAGCAACTCGCTGGGTTTCTAATTGCTGGATGACGTGCTGCGGACGCTTCCACACGAGCTCGTCTTGATCCATGAAAACACCTCTGCGTACAGACTCATGGAGCTCACCAATACATCGGCCTTCTTCGAGGAAAACCAACTCGTGATCCGTCCAAGGTTGAAAAGAAGGGTGGAGTGCTGCTGTACCTCCCGGAAATCGTGTGCCTGCATCGTGCGCCACGTCGCATTCGTTATCTAGTTTTGAGATCTCCTCGTTCTTTGGCTGCTGCTCCTCGGTCACTTGCTGGTCCCTCCTTTTTGCCGCAGTATATAATGGAGTGACGCTTTTGTCGACGACAAGCGTCACTTGAGTTGGCTCAGACCTATATGTACCAGGTTCATCATCGCGCTCTTTATTTCTTCGACGACTCCGCACAAGAAGTCGCTTTCGTCGCCACATTCGTTGAATTGACACCACAGCGTTCGTTGCCACGATTACATTGTTAATACTTGATGCCGTCCCTCGTGGTTTTGATCCATGTGGTGGCCTCTCATCCAGGTCCTCGCCATGTTGAGTTTCCATCGTCATCTTTTGGGAAGATTGCAATAGCGGTGGCATTATTGGCTTCGCGTGCGGAATCGGTGGGGAGGTTTTCAAGGCTGGCAGTGTCACTGTAGCTGCAGACTGAGCTACACTCGGGCGTTTTTGTACTGGCGTTGACAGTACAGTTGAAAATGCCTTCACGTTCGGCTGAAAGTTGGCTGGGTAGAGTGAATTGGCGAAACTACCAGGCAGAAATATGTGGTCGACTGAGCTTTGCAACCCAGGGCCTTGGGCTCTTGAATTGTGACGATACTTGATAAGGTTTCTGCTAGCTGCTTCCGCCTGCCGCAAACCTTTCGCCTCTTTGATTTTATCCATCAGAGATCGGGTCAAACTTTGAGACGATCCTGCAGCTGGAGTCCTAGCTGTCGAGATATAAGTATGGCTCCATTGCGGAATTGTAGCGGGAAATTCACGAATGGTTCCTCGATTTGGTATCGATTGTGTCTGCTTTATCTGCTTCAATGCACCAAGTCAGCCAAATTTACGTTCAATAGTAAAGGAAGTGAGCAACTCATACATGCTTCTGGAAACGCGACAACGGACTTTCTGCTCGTGAAGCAACTTCTTCATTTCGTGTAGCAGCAGCAACTTTTGGATCAACCGGAACCCGAAGCCGAGTTTGATTTTCACTCTCCTGGCGCTTCACGTCAATAGTACTAGCATTGTTTAGCCGTCTGTCAGCCAGTGCTGCAACGGGTCTAGACACCTTCTTTTCAACCGGTCCAGTGACGCCCAGTCCAGCGACGCCCGGTCCAGGTCGAGGACGTGGTATCCTGGTTGTGGCGTCGACATCGTTTGACAAATAAGCCTCGAGCGCTGCAGTAGCTACCAATGGTGTGGACGTGACGGAATTTCCGTCAATTTTCTTGGTTTCCGTTGTCGGCCTTCTCAGACCTGAACTGCGGCGCACCGTCGGAGACCTCATGGACCCGTAAACGGCAGACGTTCGAGCACTTTGGCGCAATCCATTCTCCCACCGTCGCTCTTCAGGAGTACTTCGCTTCATTTACGATATCCGCGAAAATGAAGCGACGCGAGAAACGACTCAAGTCTGTTGGTTCACCTGCCATTTATTATCCGACATCGATCCTAGACGCGTCATGACACGATGCAAGGCAACGATGTCGTTGCTCGCTGTGGTGTTTGCTTCGATTGGTCCTCTGGTCGTTCGTGCAGTGGATGAGTCGTGTCCGAATGGCTGCTCGGGCAATGGAATTTGCGATAAACAACTGACCTGCCGTTGTCACGGCGGCTTTTTCGGATACGACTGCTCGCTCGAGTACTGCCCTGTGGGCAAGGCTTGGGGCGTCATCAGGGGAGTCGACGATGCTCATGGACCGGAGGAGTGCTCAGGGCGTGGCATATGCAGTTACACCAGCGGTTCATGCAGTTGTCAGGACGGATTCAGCGGCCCCGCCTGTCAGTTCACTCAATGTCTCGAGTCTTGTTCCAACCACGGCAAGTGCGTCTCCATGAAGACGCTGGCAGAAAACGCGGTGGTTTCACGTGAATTGCACGACCGAGACGTGTTCGTCTACAGCCAACTTTGGGACTTTGATGTGATCCACGGATGTCAATGCGACTCTGGATTCCATGGTCCTAGCTGCTCGCTGAAAGATTGCTCTGTCGGCGATGATCCACTCACTACGGGCCAGGTCAATGAGGTGCAACTCGTCCAGTGTCTGACAACGTACCAGCAACAGACAATCGTGCTGCAATCGGACGCTCCGCTCACGAAAGGCAAATTTATTTTGAAGTTCGGCACGCAGTATACTCGCCCGATATCCTACAAAGCTCTGGCAGATCAAGATTCGTTTGGCATATCAATTGCTACAGCTCTGCTGGCTCTGCGGGGCGTAGAAGCGATCACCGTAACCCGAACAGATCCGCTACCAACCCGTGTCGAGTGGCATGTGACCTTCCCAACCACAAACACGAAGCAGAACGCAGTTGTACCGGGGTGGAGAACGGTGGAAGTCCAACAATTTATTTGCGCTGCTGACTCCGGCGTGTTCGTGATCACCTTTGGTAACGAAACAATTCGCAATATCCCGTACAATGCTGACGGCAACACTTTCCTAGCGTTTCTTTCGAAACTATCTTTCTACGGCCAGATGAGTGTATCTCTCATGACAAGTGCTGGGGGAACTACAAACAATATTTGCACGTCTAGTGGCACGTTTGTGACGGTGACCTTCTCCACATTCTGGCATCGGGCGCTGCTAGCAGATTTGCCACCGATGACATTCTCGACTCTGGACCCCAAGGGAGTTCAGACCTTGTTTCTTAGCAACGCCAACGGATTCATCGACGCAGAGACTAAAGAAGTTGTCAAAGGTTTCGACTCATGTCGGGTCATGGAAGAGCAAACATTTCTGTGCGGAGCTACAAGTGGCAATTTTGCGCTTACATTCGAGGACGGCACGAAGCTGACCGGGCTGCCGTTCGCTATCACTGCTGACACGCTCAAATCCACGATTCAGAGTAAAGTTCCCTACATTATCGGCGTGGATGTCACGTTTGCGGACGGCCAGAGCGCCTTCTGCAGCGACTTTGGTACGACGACTACTATCCGCTTTGTTGTGGCGAAGGCGACAAACGGAGACGGAGACCTCGCAGAAATTCTAGCGGACCAGACGAATAATGGCGGCACGGACGGACTTGTACACATCTCAAACCGTCTGCAGTTCGCTACGAGCTTCACCGAGACTGTCAAGGGAGTTCAGTGCGAGCCTCTCGACCAAACATTTACTCCAGACCCAACAGTGCAGATTCAAGCGCCTGTAGAGCAAGGTGGAGGAGCGTTTACGGTGAGCTTCCGAGGAGCTACTACTCGCCCCATCGAGGCTCAATCTACAACGCAACAGTTGAAGACACTTCTGCTGGAACTACCCTCGATCCAGGGCATTGACGTGAGCTACTCCGGCTCGCAAGTGTGCGAAACACCGGCAAACCTCGCGAGGCTCACGTTCATCCAGAACTTTGGAAAGTATGTCATGCGCATGGCAAAGGAGATTGCATTGAACTAACTTATTTCTTTGTGACGTGTTGTTTTGATTAGTCTCCCAACTATCGTTGTCGATGATAGCAAGATGAGTGTCGGTTCCAGCGTTGTCGTTGCAGGTGGCGGGAATGCGACCTCAGACGTCGTGTCGGTGGACGGCACGAAGGAGAGTGAGGTGTGCTCGAATCGTGGATACTGCGATGAGACCACCCTTGGTCGCTGTATTTGCCACACAGGCTATACAAACAGTGATGGCAATGGCAACATCGGCACCTTAGACTTCAACCGTGGCGATTGTGGAGCAACGTCACGAATTCCGGTCGGCTGTCCGGGCGACCTTGCTTGTAGCGGACACGGCACATGCTCTGGTACGCCATCCTATCGCTGTTCATGCGCAAAGGGTTGGCGTGGCGGAGACTGCTCCGAGAGAGTCTGTCCGTTTGGTTACTCGTGGTTCGGCTACCCCAGCGACGACAACGTTGCGCATCAATTGCGCACTGAGTGCAGTGATGTCGGCGAGTGCGATCGCAGCAACGGCCTGTGCAAATGTCAAGCGCCGTACAGTGGCAGTGCCTGCGAACTCAGTACGTTCAAGTCCATGCAAATGCGTTCTACCAGAACCCGATGTCACGATAGTGTTGACTAACTTTTTGTTGCTTTCTCTTCCAGTGGCCTGTGGCGGTACCGACGTCGAATGCAACGGCAATGGTCAGTGTTTAACCCTGTACGACTTGGCACCAATTACTCGAGTGAACGGCGTGACTCGCGGCTTCACCTACGGAGAAGACCCGAACGACGTGACCACGTGGGATGCCCACCGCATTCGCACCTGCCTCTGCGACCCGTTCTACTTCGGCTACGATTGCTCGCTGAGTAAGTGTCCTCTCTCCCAGTGTCAGTGCCAATTGTCAACTAACGTGCTGATGTACTTGTCCAGAGGAGTGCCCGCGCGGCGACGACTTCACCACCGATGACGATGCCATCGAGCACCAACTCATTCAATGCATCGCAGACTCAGGCAGCTTCACACTCACGTTCCGAGATGAAACCACAACAGACATACCTTACAACGCTGCAGATGCTACTGTGAAAGCTGCATTGGAAGAGCTGTCCACGATAGAAGAAGTGGAGGTCGCTTTCTCTGGCGGAGCTGTGGCCTGCTCGAACAGCGTCAACACCGTCATCATGGTGGATTTCCTGACCGAGCTGGGAGATCTGCCGCTCCTTTCAGGCTCCAACGCTTTGCTGCAGGACCGCATCAACGGCAACGCTCAGGACGGATCAGGATCTCTCATGTTCGTCGCCGGCGGAGGCTTATTGCTGGGCGAAACGTCCGTGAAAGGCACACGAGAGAACGACTTCTGCTCCAACCACGGCATCTGCGACTTCTCCACGGGTATCTGCACATGTCACGCCAACTACGGCGGTAGTGACGGCAAAGGCGTCCCCGGCACCATCGCCAACTGCGGATTCCATGAACTCAAGTACGCCGCCGTCGCAGGATAAACAACCACTTCAAATCAAATGTAGCCATCTCGCAGTGGCAATTATTATGATACACTTTGTGTACAGAAAATGTATGGTGAGCATCCTCTTTGCTCGACTGTCACATAGATTTCTACAGTGAGAGTGTACACGTGGAGACCAAGATGAACTCGCAAGGTATCCTGCACCGGGGCGAGATGCGTCCGCTGCGGCCTCCGCGTGTCCCCGTTGCGCCCGCGTACACACAGCTACAGCGTCTGGGTGTCAGTGACGCACTGCAAAACTCTGACAGTCTGCGACTGCGCCGCACGGCCGGCACGCTGCTGCTGATCTTCTGCTTGGGCGTAGCGATTGGCCTCGTGCACGTCATTGGCATCTCGCAGCGAGTGCTGGCCAGACTGGAGGCGCATCAGTCGCAGCAGCCGAGCTTGTTGCATCAGCCTCATACTCAGTCCCGTGGCATACTGGGCGGTGCTTGGCAGCGCGTCCGCGAAGGCGAAAGTGCCAACGTGTTGATTGCGTACTCCGGCAACGGCCCGCATCTCTCGAAAATTGCAGCGTCGGTGGAGATTGGCACTCGTAACATATTGGGAAACGACACAAAGTCGCTGCGTGTTCGTACGCTGGAGAATGCGTCGTTTACGGAGGACGTCATGTGGGCAGACGCTGTGATCCTCGGGTCTCACGTCGTGAATGCAAACGTCGAGCCAAAGGTTCGTTGGACACTGTTCAAGAAGAGGAAATAGCATTTTGCTGACTAGAGTTTGTTATTGCTGCTGCTGCAGATGACCAACTTCCTGAGTGATTGGTCCCTTTCCGAGGACCTGAGCCAGAAGGTTGGCGCTGTCTTCGTCACGAGTGGCGGGCTTTCGGCGGGCGAAGAGTTGACGATGGTGAATTTGCTGCACTCGCTTATGATCTTTCGGATGATTATCGTTGGAGGAGAGCACTGGACGAGTGCGTTCGGCGCATCTGCGATCGTTGGAGAGGGACCATTTGAGCCTGTGGAGCAAAACAGTCCGGAGAAGCGAGACTTCCCACCAATCTGCTACCCGACCCACCCAGATTCCATTCACGACATGTTCAAGGACAAAGCCATTGGGTTGGGGGAGCGAGTTGCCTCGATCGCGACACAGCTGCGGCGCGCACGGGCGGATTTATCAAGGCAGAACTAACTGATCCGTCGCGATTCAATTTTCTCTAACCTATTGTATAGCGTGATGGCGCTTAATGCTCAATATATTTTAGTGCTCCCCACTTGCTCACTTTACAGCAAGTTGGCCACGTTCGATGGCGTTTATCACATCTCATTAAGGAGTTGATTTGCTCGTTCGAACGTCCAAAACGTGATGGCAGCACTCGGAATTCCGCGCGAGAAGGCAGCCTGCCATCCGCGAAAGAGCTGCATCACGCCTCCCTCCCGCACCAACCTTGACGTGCTGGATACCAAGCCTGTGTACTTGCCGTCTTTCCCGTCAGCTTGGATCAGAGACTTGATCGTGTCGAACGGTAGCGCCACCGCCCAGAAGCTGACGCCACCAATAGCCCCAGCATTCAACAACGTGGCTGTCTCCCCAAGCCTACCACTTTCAACAAGGCGCTGCTTGGCAAAATCATAGCCGAGGAAGTAGAACGCAACTCCCAGCGAGTCTCGGATGACGGTGGTGGTCAGGCCCTTCCACATGGCTGAGATACCCTCGTTGCGCACCACTTGTGTGACGCAGTGGTAAGCTCCTCGGTACCTCCGAGATTCTGGCTGGTTGTCGTATTGCACTTGCAGTCGGTTGCGTACGAGTTCCACGGGCGCCACCAGGAAGGCGTTGACGCCTCCAGCGACTGCTCCAGCCGTCAAGGACACGACCGTCGGCGTCAGCACCGGCTGGAGAAGCGACACGTGGGGCAGCACGTCATTGCGCAGTGTGGACGACGTGGTGAAGATGACGGCCTTGTACACACCCTGGCTGAAGAACGGGGGCAGGAAGCCCTTGTACAGACCGCGCATCGTCTCATGCTGGATGGTCTGCTTGGCGCAGTGGAAGAAGCCGCGGAAGCGACTGGGCGACAGCTGCAGCCGCGTGCGGATGGTGTCGAAGGGGTGGCACGCCACCACGCTCGCCATGCCCGAGACGGAGCCGGCGACGACCGACTTGGTCCACGGAGACAGCCGTGGAGGAGGAGCAGGCGAGTAGCTCATTTACCGGTGATGGCGATGGTGTGGGCAGTTATTTTTTGTGAGGCCTGTGAGAACCTGTTATATATAATTTATCACACACCGGAACGTAACATAGATTATATGGAATAAAAAACTGTGAACATAAATACCCTCTGTTAACAATTATGGGAGGATGACATGGTCAGCCCAAAAACACTTCAAGTTGTTGACGTCGTACATTAACGGTGGGAGCTTAGTAACATCCACGGCTAGATATCTCCTGTTTGCCTGCTGTCATCACTGTCCACGCAGATTATAGACGCGAGGACGCGTCCTGGGCGAAGACGAACTCGCTGCCGTCGACGATCACAACTCCGCGCTCCTTGACCACGGCCTGGAACAGCACCTTGCCGCTGCCCTCCTGCCACATGCGGGTCTGGATGGTCTCGCCCGGGAAGCACGGGCTCGAGAAGCGCACGCGGATGGACTTGAAGCGCGCCACGTCGCCATCACAGAACTGCTTGTACAGCGCGCGACTGACCACGCCCATGGAGCACAGGCCGTGCAGGATGGGCTGCTTGAATCCCACGCTCGTGGCGATCTCCGGGTCAATGTGCAGCGAGTTGTAATCGCTGCAGCAAAACAAAACACATCGACCAGTTAGCCACCATCTCCACATCTACAACACGCAATTGTCTGTATTGCTGCCTCACCCCGACAGCCGATAGACTTGCGCCTGGTGAGGAGAAGTCTTGAACTCGTCGAGGAAGTCTGGCTGGCGCTTTGGAATCTGCACGCGAGCCGGGAGCTTGCGTCCCTTGCCCTCGTAGCCAGTGAGTCCGCGGATGAAAGAGCCGCTGATGAGCTTGGCCACTGGTCCGTTGGCGTCTTCGAACTGCGTCTGCGTCTCCATGAGCGTGCCCTTGCCCTTGTCGTAGAAGGAGATGACCTTGGTCTTGCCCGTGAGGGTGCCGCCCGCGGGGTCCAGCGGCCGCAGGATCTCCACCGACTGCTCGCCGTGCAGGATCATGGCCGGGTTGAAGCTTGGCATTCCGTCAGGCGTGGCCGAGATCGTCTCGGGTGGGAAGGGCACCACGTCATGCGACTGGCCCTTGAACGGCAGACACACGGAGTACAGCGGGAAGGCTGCGAACTTGTCGTCGAACTCGTACGTGAACTGCAGCGCCGACTCGCCGATGCCCACGGCGTACAGCAGCAGGTCGCGCTGGTTGTAGCTGGCCGCGTACGTCGCCTCGGGGCTGCCCAGGATCTTGTCCACGTTCACGCTCATCGTCTCAATTTGCGCAGGACACGACAAATTCGGAAGTGAAGCTTGGCGACGTTGAACCAAGTCAACTTGTTGACAAAACAGTGGATGGTGCCATCATTTCACGACGAAATGTGCACCACACTAAATGATGTACGACACAACCCTTCATGTAGAATCGTTCGTGCTCATTTGGCGATTTGGGCTGCAGACCATCGGAACGACAGCAAACGAGAGAGAGAGAGAATACATGGCGGGTCTGGGACGCTTCTTCCTGTTCGGCGTGGCGCTGGTAGTGGCCATCGTGGCCCTGGCCTGGCCGCAGATCGAGCAGCAGCTCGTCGCCAGCGGCTACAGCTGCCCGTACCCCTTCTCCATGCTGCT
Source organism: Phytophthora podocarpi (assembly GCA_001314375.1). Taxonomy (NCBI): domain Eukaryota; phylum Oomycota; class Peronosporomycetes; order Peronosporales; family Peronosporaceae; genus Phytophthora; species Phytophthora podocarpi. The sequence continues at coordinate 52,383 of LGSN01000062.1, forward strand.
GAGCGGCAAGGGCGCTGAGAACGAGGCGGCGGCGGAGGCCGAAGGACTGACCAAGTATACGCTGGAGCAGCTCCGCCTGTGCGTACAGTATACATTTGATGTATAGTTCATCATTGCTAGATGTATACTAAGTGCTGAATTGCTGTGCTTTGCTGCAGGTACGACGGCTCGGACGAGGAGGAGCCCATCCTGCTGGCAGTCGGCGGCAAGGTACACACGACAACGCGCTAAAGCTGCGGATTGCGGAGGTGAAGGCGGCGCATTGACGCTGTTGTTTGTTTCTGCAGGTGCTGGACGTGACGTCGGGCGCCAAATTCTACGCCAAGGGCAAGTCCTACAACCAGTTCGCCGGAACGGTACAGTTGACACGTGACTCATTTTGGCAGATCGACTGGTTTGAAACGCGTATTGACACGTGTCTGGGGTAATTTCTTTTATATTTTCTGTTTCGTGTTGCAGGCCTGCACACGTGCTCTGACGCTAGGCTCGCTCAAAAAGGAGGTAAGGGACTGTGGCGTCGTGGACGAGGAGTGAATTCGACGCGATAATGATTTTTGTTGCGGACTTACAGGACATCAGCGATGACATCTCGGACTTTAACGACAAGAAGATGAAGGAACTCGTCGAGACCAAGGAGTTCTACTACGAGAAGTACCCTATCGTACGGTGCTCTGTCCTCCAGAGTTTGGTGGCACGGGTGCATGCGTCCTGACGTGTTTTGCTGCTGTGCTTGTAGGTCGGAGAACTGGCCTAAGAATGCGGGACTCGCTGCTGTCATCGACGCGGAAGGGCTGCATTATTTGCTAGAAACTGTGATCGTGCCCGGCTCAGAACACCGCTGGGCTGACAAAAAAAAGTCTATACATGTACATGTGGTAAACGATTTTTCATGAAACGCGCACTCGTTGACGAATTTTATCCCGACAGCGCTAGTTGGGCACCTCGATAGAGTGAAGCGTGTCCGCCGTCAACTCCTTGCGACAAACCTTGGCGAAGTCGGAGCACAAGCCACGGAAGCGCCGCTCGGAGTAGCGTGAGGGTTCAGCAGCGAGCGACAACCACAAGTGCAGCACCTGCTGACAGTCTTCGGGTCGAAGCTCCGCCACACCCAACGCGTCGCGGGTCAGAGACTGGATTAGCGTCGCCCGAACGCGCTCGCTGTCAGCGAAGCTAGTCAGTAGTGCGTACAATAGCTTGGACAGCGACTCATAAAGGGCGCTAGGACTCTTTGAGGCCAGCGCACCAATGATGCTGTCAAGCCACTTCTCGGTTTGGCCAGCATCCAGCACACTGGCGTTGATCGCTGCCGTGAACGATGCCAGTTTGGTCGTGCTCTCGTTTAGCAGGAACGTGAGGAACATGAGAACGGCATTTGTGGATGCACGATCCTGGTTGCCCAAGCAGGCCAGACTGAGCTCGATAAGCACGGGAAATTCGGCTGCAGTGAGCACCGCGGCTGGGCAGAACAGCAAAAAGCGGTATGCCAGCTCAAAGAAGGAGCGCAGCACCTCGGGAGATTCTGCCAACGAATGTGTCGTGAAGAACTGGAAGGCTGATTGACTCAGCGCGCCCATTAGTCCCCGGAAACTGTCAACAATGTCAGTGCTTGCATCCTTTCCAAAGACATCAACAGCGACAGACGCGCATTCGAGCGGAGCCACAAAGCGCCGCTGCTCGAACACCCTCACGATTAAAGTAGCGATTCCACCAAGTTGCGGTGCTATCTCCAGTCGCAGACTCTGCAGACACCATCCATACAGCTCGAACAGAGCCGTCATCACAGCCTCGTCGACCTCGAACCATGGTGCAATCGGATCCAAGTGAGACCAAATCTGCTGAACTGTCCATGCCGTGACAGCTTTGCCTCCTGCTACATCTTCAGGTGCATCCAGGAACCGCATCAACTTGCCAAGCACTTGGAGCTCGTTGCACACTAGCACAGCCACAGCCGCGTCTTCAGCTCCCGTTGCTTCCAGCACTTGGTCTAGACGGGTTAGTGAATCGCTAAGCACGGTCTGCAGAATCACGGAGCAGTTCGGAGAGACGGCTGCAGCGCGCACGAGCCCCTCAACAACCAGTAATCGATCCTCAATCGGCATGACTTCTTGACCAGAAGTACCACCAAAATGTTGCACGCTAGCCACAAGGAAGCTAGGCTGCATTTCCGTGAGGCAGTCCGTGCAACTCGTTGCAACTTGCATGAAGCTTTTAGCAGCATTTGCACGACTTGCACCAAGCCCAAGCGCGCCTGTCAGATACTGGAGAACAGCTCCGACCGTGTCGAATGCGCGTGCAGCTAAGGCCCTGTCATTGATCCAGCCAGCAAACTGACCCAGCAGTCGTGAAGCTGTTGTAATTACCAGAGGATGGGTACTTGCTGTTGAGCCCAATACTGCCTGAAAGATTTGCGAAACCATATTCTCCAACTCAACCTGCTGCGAAGTGCTAGCGGAGACCTTGGGCAGCTTCTTCTTGATTTCATCTGCGACCGTCGAGACAGCGAATAGAGCGACTTCGACACTTTGCCACTCACTCGGCGCTGCCGATGTAAGGATAGGAAGCAGGTGAGCTAGATATTGTTTCTTTAGCAACGTAAATATCGCTATAAACGCTTCGGAGACACCTTGGAAGCCGCTTCGGAAAGCGTTGAGGTCGTCGAGCTCAAGTTCGTCCATATGTTCAGCGTTTCCTGCCGGGAAAGAGCACTGCTTGAGCATGACATCAAAAAGACGCATGAAGGCATCATGCTGATAAAACTGTAGTCGTGACGCGACAGGCTCGTCCTGGACGACCATCCAAAACTCGAGAGTAAGCGACGCGATTTGCCGACGCGGCTGTGAGCCAATATACAGCATGAGCTCACCTAAAGCAGCAGCTTCCTGGGGATGCTCGCCCTCTAGGATCCAATCCGCGTATGTTTCGGAAAACGTTGAGATAACATCCGTAAGAGCGTGGCTCACCTCGTCGTCTTCAGCGACAATAGCGCTTTCGCATGCAGCACGCGTCTTAAGCAGCCCTTGCACCACAACCAGAAGCGTCTTTTCCAACTGAGCCGGGGTCGGGTATGACGCCACCGTAATGAGTTTCGTAAGTATCTCAGCACATGCCTGCAAATGACGCGACTTGGTCTGCAGTGCCTCAAGCAGTGCCAGCAGTACAGCTTCGTCCTTGGAGTACAGCCACGCCAGCGAAAGCCCTGCTCGTCTGACCCATACATTCAAACACGATAGTGCCTCGCCATGAAGAGCAGCCACACGGACATCCTGCTCTTCACTCGTGATAACAATCTTCCCGATCAAAGTCACCAAATCTCCGCTCAGCGCAGAGAGGTGCATCTCCATCGCGTCCTTTGCAGCGAACGCCAGCTCAGCATCCTCCATTTCCTCACAAACACAGCGTGAGAACGCCAGCAAGAAAGCGATTTCCCCTGCATCTCCTGTTGTCGAGCAACTAGCCAGTAACTGTGACAACAGAGCTTTACAGTCGTCTGGAGACGAAATCATTGCCACCGCGTAGATGGCACAAAGCTTGCTGGCCAGAGGCCCCTGGTGAAATCCCGGCCTGGTACCAGCTCGCAACACCTGCATCAGCGTCTGGAGCGACGCGGTCATGGCTGCCTTTTGCTCTGCAGACAGCCGCACCCACTCCTTGCGTACCTTGGTGTGCAGAATGTTGGCCGCGAAGAAGAGCGCTTCAGGAGGCAGTGCCAGCGTCTCGTCCTGCAGCAGCTGGAAACCTACACCCCACGCCGCATTCGAAGCTGCAAAAGTGTTGAGGAACTCGTTGGCTTCTCGCTGTCGCACAGCTCCTTCCTGTGGATTGGAACACGTGATAGACAGTGGATCAATAGCTTGAAGTTTAATCATGAAGGATGCAAGAAGAGTTGGGAGGTGGGGATTGCACGGTTAGCATTGCAGGACGACGCACCATGCCGTAGAGCGCCTGCACGGCGCTCAGAACCATCGGGAGCGGGTTCTCCGCCATCTCCGTCCTGCAGCTACGTGGGTAGATCTGTAATGAGATGCTTACGGGTTAATGGCCAATCAAATGAAGGCGATCGTTTCGCGGCACAAAATTCAAATGGCGTTTGATCGTCAGAGAGCAATGCGGAATAATGAGTCTCTGGGTTGTCGGAGTACGAGCTGAAGCGCCGCAACAAGATGGCGGAGAACGCCAAGTTCCTTCAGACTTCGGGGGTGGCGCGAGCGCAACTGGACATGAGGAGCATCTCCAATAGCAAGAAGCAGCACAAGGCAAAGTCTAAGAAGACGGTGACAGTTCCGAAGTCTCTGCGTCGCTCGCCTCGACTGCGCGACGCTCCAGTGCGAACTGCAGTAGCTCAGAAACGAGGACTTGAGGAGGAAAAGAGGAAACAGGAGTTCGGGCTCAACCAAGCGAAGCGACGGAGATATTTGGTGGCGAGGAGGAAGAGAGACGCCGCAATAGCTGCAACTGCGGCGGAGCGAAGACTTCGAGCGGAAAACAGAGCCAGCCATTAGCCCCATTGCCCGTCGAAGACCGCCAGTACAAACCTAGGTAGTCATTGACGATCAAAATCCAACCTATTCTTCAGCCCGTAGACTCTCGTGGACTGGAGCTCCATCACATTGGCACAGAAGACCCGCTTGTCATGCAGACCCTCGTAGTGCAGAGCACCAGGAGGTACAAACACGTCTCTCTTCAGAATTGCTCACATCAACTTCTGTTCTCTGACGACTTAGCCCAACTCCACGAACGCGTCCTGTCAACGCTTGAATGGGTTGGCATGGTCGCTGCCATCTTGGCAGTCCAACTTCATCAGCGAGTAGAGTACCGGTAGTCCTTCGCGCTGGAATACTCGACACTGCCAACAAAAGTTCGCGTCTGGGGCGTAGAAGAGTGATCCTGAATCTGTAGTGCCTTGATTGAGTGGGGCAAGGATCTGGGCACTGCCACACAGGAATTCGCTCTGCAGCTGCAAGTTGAAGGTAAAAATGCAATACAAGTACAAGTCACATAACTACTTATTTAACGAATATTTTTTCGTAAATATTTATGTACAATGTACTGATTTAACGAAAGGGGTTACACAGCAGGTTACGCTCAATTGGCGCCATTTTTTCAAGCTCAACAGCGTATTATGTCGAGCATCCTGGATTTCTTCAAGCCTGTCCGTAAGGACAAACGGTCGCATGAGGAACACGCAGTCGACTTGGCGAAGGAAGAGTCTTCTATTGCAGCCTCAACGCTGCCTCTCTCATCTCCAGACGCCCACCACACGCCGAGTAAATTTTCCGACAAGCCCACTGATAAATCCGAGACACACGGGGCTGCTGAGCCCCGCAGCAAACGTCATGCAACGAAGCATAAAGTCAACCCTGATGTTGCAAGTAAGAATCTACATGTAGCACCGCCAGTTGCTGCTCCAGTGAAATCGCCTGCACAACCCGTGGAACTCTCGGAATACGAACAGAAGCGGCAGGCGAAGGTGGCGGCCAACGTCAAATTCCTGCAGGAGTTGGGGATGGCCTCCGCCCAGTTGGAGATAACGAGACAACTGCAACAGGACCGAATTCCTAAAGCAGAGCGGACCAAGAAACCTTCCAAACCGAAGAACCTGCCAGAGGAACTTCCTGTACGGAGGTCCAGACGTCTTCGTGGAGAAGCTGCTTCAGGATCACAAGCGTCACGGAGAGTGATTGAAGAAGACAGTGAAGAGTCTGATGGACCTGATTCGCTCGAAGTGGAAGCTTCGTTTGCCGAGTCCAATGTACTTCGCTACTCCGTCAATGGGAATAGAGATATCCGAAAGGCACCACCATCTTCCTCACTGGGTAGATGCGACCGAGAGCTGCTGGGGTTCCAAGTGGACGAAAAAGCCTACCTCTATGATCATAGTCTCAAGAAGGCGTACGACATTTCCTTCACAACTTTCCAGGAGAATGGGCTCGTCGCGGCGGGTGGTCATGGAGGCCAAGTGTCAATCTTTGCATTCTCCAACTCCTACCATCAACCGGAAATCGTCGACGGATTTGTCGATGACCCTGGCGCTCATATCCCGCTAATGTCGTTCAAGGCGCACAGCGGGTGGGTTTCTGCTATCAGTCTGGCAAGAAGTGTTCGAGGCAGAGCCAATTTGCTCTTGACAGCATCTAACGATGCCTCCGTGAAGCTCTGGGATCTGAATCATAGCTCTACGATGCTGAAAACTCCGAAAGAGATGTTTACCAGCACATGCCTACATCAGAAGGGGATCTTCGGTATGGACGTCTGCGGTGACTCTGTTTTGACGTGCTCCAAGGACGCCACGATTGTGCTTTCACAATTTCGGGGAGATACGGGTGCGCTTGAGGTGAACCAGCGCTTTGAGGAACACGAAGGGGTCGTGAAATGTGTGCGGTTCGCACAAGGCCACCCACAATACTTTGCATCAGGTGGCAACGACCGGGAGGTGCGCGTATTTGACGCAAGGGTAGCTGGTAATCCTAAGGTGGTTGCAATTCGCAGCATGCACTCCAGAGCGATCAACAGCGTCCAGTTTCACCCCTCGGATGACAACTTGTTGCTGTCAGCAGGCTTCGACTCAGACTTCTATTTGGTCGACTTGCGCAAAATATCGTCTCCGGTCTGCACGTTTCGCAAATCGCCCCAGTCCAAAGACAACGGCAAAGCAATTTTCCACCCGATCTTCGTCCGGAATGGCCAAGGTGTTGTTGCAGCTCGCGGACAGGATCTCTCATTGTACAGAACGAGTGATGGTGCTACTGTCAGCCGTGGCTTTATCGGTGATGCTGCTATGTGTATTGCCGCTGACCCATTCCACGATCGTATTGCGATTGCTCAGGGGGGCTGCCTGCGATTTGCAGATGCACAATGGGATATTAAAGTGGTGTAGGCTGCTGACTAATGTTCAGTTGATCAAGATTATGCGATTTAAGATGCTGGTACATGCGACTTCAGCCATTCGTTCTCCTGGCGCAATGACCGGTTTTCCTCCAGTACAGCGTCGAAGCGATCCATCAGCGTCTCAAGCAAAGCCGAAAGCTGGTCTGCCTCTTCTTGACGTCGCAGTTCCATCTCCTCTCGAAGACACTGGATCTCAGCGCGCATGGTGGGTTTCCCCATTTCAGCTTGCATAGATGGAGGACTTCCTCCTCCATAATATCCGCTGCTCGCCTCAACCGGTAACTTTCGTGACAGCGTGGACAAGAAGGACACTGGAGAGAGCTCGGATTGAAGCCTCTCCTCTATAGACTCGAAGACTGGTGCGAGCTCGGAGCGATGAGGACTAAGCTGACTTATAAAGGGCCGGCTAGTAGGCTGCTGCGCAGGAGGCAGAAAACCGTTCGGCTGGTTCTGTGATGATGCAGCTTCAGGGAGTTCCGCTGTCACAGCAAACACCAGTGCAGTATCGTCAATGGACCAAATATCGTACAGATCTTTGAATAAGCGCATTCTATACCTGATCGAGTGGCAAACCGAGTCGGAGAAGTTGGAGGCGACGAGAAAATGCCACCCTGCGGATCCTGTTGTTTTCTCGGACTTCCCATGCCCAGCGTTTCGAGTTTTCGCAGTGCAATCTCTTGCAGTGTTTCACCTTTGCAAGGTGACACATGCTCAGCTGACACGACGGGCACGCCTTCCGGGATCATGCCAGTAGTAGCGACGTCAGGTGTGGGCGGTGAAAACTGAAGTGATTGCACAGCGGAGGTCTCGTGTGCGAGGGTGGAAAATAGCGGCGTGATCGCTCCTCGGAGATCATATACAAGGATCTCGCCCGTTGTGGTCCCCACTGCAAGTGTTTTTCCATCGGCACACAGTGCCAACGATGACACAGGCTGTTCCAAGTCCAAGGAGCGCAGCTCTCTGTTAAACATCATTAGACACAAGTCAGCGTGAATTGGGAGGTGCACTCGACGGCGTGTCGTACTTGCGCTGCAGGGTATCGTAGAAGATCACTCGACCATCAAGTCCACCCGTCGCAAGCAGGACCTTGCTGACTGGAGAGAGTGTCAGCGATGTGGTTGGTGCCTCGTGTTGCCGAACGAACTCAGCTGTTAATTGCCCCGTGCTCAGGTCCCATACGCGCACTGATCCGTCCGAGTAGGCAGAACCAAGCGTATGACGAGCGTACGGATGGGGAGACGCCTGAATCGTCATGACTTTGTGTACCTGCGCCATGAAGATGGTAGGTTATCAATCTTTGAAGATAGTGATAGACGACAACATTAGCGTCAAGCATACAGTACCCCGTGGGTCGGATCGACTGTCAGGTATCCGACCGTCTCCGCTGTTTGGACGTCACACATGGAGATGGCACCGCTACGATCATGTGGAAGCGCGCGGATTGATCCAGTTATTTAGGTGCATGTTGGACGTGTCTGTAAACAATAAGGGTGTCTGTACCTGACGCTTCCTCCAACAATATATTCGTCCTTGTAGCCGCTGAAGGCTACGGACGTGACAGCGCTCGCACTGATATTGTATGTTTGCATGACTTCCTGCGTCTTAAGATCCCACAACTGTAGTTGACAGCCGATAATTAGCTGCTGTCTACCATTTTATGGTTTGTCATGCAACTTACCCGAACGCAACCGTCATTGCCGCCTGAGGCGAGGAATCTCGAGCCGCTGCTGAACTGCACCGTATTCACGCGCTGCAAAAGTCCACGTTAGTTTCTGTTGACAAGTGCTCCACACGACTATCAAGTGCACGTACTCGGTTCGCCGACGTGTCGCCAGGAGAGAAAAATCTCGAGAGCAACTCACCGGAGGAAGCCACACCCAGACAGATCCCTCCTTCCACGCTGCTACTTGCCAAGATCCTACCGTTGTGGTTATAACGAGCACACGTCACGTCGGCATTGAAAGAGTTGAGTGTGCGCTGGTGCGTGATGGCCTCCGAAGTCACCTCGAAGGTCTTGACCACCGATCCAGCCACACAGCACAGGAACATCGTTTCAACGAGTCCAGAGACCGCAACGTCACGATAGCCGGTGTGCCACGAGTACGCTAGCCAACTGTAATTAGAGGGCTGTAGTGTACGGAGTCCTCGAGCGGCACTGAGGCAGGGAGGGAGCTGCAACGCCGATGCTCGCGTCGTTTCGTTTCCTGGATTGAACATGGCTACACGTTTACAAATGGCTACATCGCACTTAGCCGATCTTCAGACCATCAAAATTGTATCGACACCAAGGAGGAAGATGGCGCTGCTGCAGACGCTCCGGAAGACGGCGAGCCACGGGCTGCGCATGGCTCCTCGCAGCTCCGCACTGTATTGTACGTGTTGATAATATGCCTGACCCAAATCCACCTTCTTCTTGCGTCTCATTTGGTGCCCTGTCGACTGCAATTCAGCCACGGAGCGCGTGTTCCCCAACTTCTCAGTGTACGGCAGTGACTCGGTCTTCCAGGTGTCCCCCAACGCCCCGCAGTACACCAACGGGGGAAGTTACTTGAAGACCAAGCGCGTGGTGAGCAGAATGAAGTCTTATTGAGATACTAGAGGCCTTAATAAATAGGTTCTTGGGGACTAATTTATCTTCTTTATGCTGTGGACAGGGTGCCATCATGCTGTCGTGGGCCAAGGCCACCAACTCGGGCTACAACTACCAGAACAAGACGGTTAGTCTATACTGTAGCTGTTGTCACAGTGTGGAACTGCTTTGGCTGACTGTGCTGACGTCTTGGTTGTTGTTGCAGTTTTTCTCCCTGAGTCCGTCGGAGGTGGGATTGGTGCTGGAGCTGTTGGACTCGCGCATCCCGGAGCTGTCGCTCACGCACTCGCCCAACATGAACGCGTCCGAGGAAGACAAGAACACCAAGTCACTGCACATCACGCGCGCGTCGGGCTCTGATGGGAACCCCTTGGTGAAGATCAAGGTCAATCACGAAAGCGAGTCGGTTGCCACGCTCAACGTGGGCGAGGCCCGCGTCTTCCGGGTAAGAGAGCACTACAGCACATGATACTTATGTTGGTGTGAGGTAGATTTACTAACTTTTTCTCTCTGTAGGAGTTGCTGACCTACTCGCTTCCCCGCTTGTTCGGCTACCACTCGGTGCTGGAAGGACCTCTGTAAGGCCATCGACTCTGTGGACTCTACGACAGACTGCAATACTAACACGCTCTTTTCCCTTGCAACTCATTAGGAACGTTGAAGGTGGAACTGGCGGTGGCTTCTCGCAGGGAAGCGGCAACTCATACTCGTCGGGCTCCACTGGCGGATACCGCGGCTCGAACAATAAGCCTGCTGGCGACTGGCCCTTCTAATGCCGCTGTGATATCAGCAGCGTAAACAGGAGGCTCACGAAAGGTTTTGGTGCTGGTGAAATGCAAGTGATACTTCGTAGTTCCCCCTCGGCAATCAGACGTATAGCGTGATCCTTTTGGTGGACCAAAATTAAGTCTCTTTGAACTTTTGCTTAGTGCAGCTAGAACCGAGAATTTCGTATTTCCCACGTGTGCATGACCGACAAAAATACTCTGCTAAGCTTACATGGCCATGGACATTTTAACCTTTGGCAGCAGCGTAGTGAGAGCAGATCAACTATCGTTTGAACATAATACCAAGCTCGCGTTTCGAGAGGAACAAGGTAATCAACGCAAGGTTCTTAGTAATAAAAAGAGGGACCGAAGACGTACATAGCTTGCAATATACACTGAAATTGCTGGACTGCGCTGTTGATTGTTTCTTCAGACATACTGTGGCTGTACGACTACGACCACAGTCGTATCGATCTTAGCGGGTAAACACAGTTGGAGCTGCTCGCACTCTACCTCCAGAAGATTCGGGCAGCCGTTAAAGCAGCAAACGTAGAGACTGTGCCCGGCTGCCCGCGAATGATGAAGTACACTCAGTCAGTAGGCGGTCTCTCGACGTACCAGTCGAAGTTCACGTCCAGCTCCCCCACCATCCTGTCGGTGTCTATCTGAAGCTGCGCTACATCTAGGTCGTAGTCGGTATCCAACAGACCGAACTCCTCTTGGGTTCCGCACGACGCGCAGTATCCTGTCTCTGTCGCGTGCCTCTCACTGGGCGACTCGGACTCCATTTTGATCAGATCTGGACCAGTTTTCATGTCTTCCTGTGAAGTCTTCGCTTCGTTCATCCGGATCTTCTCCTTCCACTCACTCTTTTGCTCCTTCTTCATCTCTTCATCTCTTAGAGGCTGTTCCATTGTCTCTAGAGAGCTCTTCTTCAATCTCTTTAGCTCGTGCATAGGTAGAGTGTTCTCCCTCTCGGTCCCCCGGCAGCACTTCCGTATCTCTCTCAACCCACTCATGAACCACTGCCCCATCGTCTCTCCTTGCTTAACTGCAAGCAGCGAAGGCTTGTCGCCTTGCTTACACATTTTCTGGCGGACGTCGATCAACGTGGCAGCCTGCTGGAGACAAATCTTGCGCAGTCTTTTGCTTTCTTTGAGCTGCTTCAATCGAGCCGACTCCAGACGCTGAAGCTTCTTCTCAAGATCGATTCGCATCGTCACCTGGTCCTTCCACATCTTGCACAGTTGCTGGTTTCTTTCTCCATATTGGCGATCCGAGCCGCAGTCTCCCGGTCTGTCTGCTGTTGCTTGGTAAGGACCAGCTCCGTCTTCGGTTGTTTGTTCTCGATCTTCAACATCAGCGGTTTGTCGGCTGCTACCGGTAGCTGCTGGTTACGAGTCCCGAGCCGCAGGTTGTCCGGTGGGCCTCGTTGTCCAGGGCATACTGCACGAAGGTCCATTCTTCCACGCCTTTCGTTTGTGTTGTGAGCAAGAGCGTTGGTCATTCAGTTGAAGTTTTTCGATCACGTCGCAGAACTCAACATGACTTGGATAAAGTATGGCATGTATTACCAGTTGGCAAGCAAACATCATAAACTCATGGTCAACACCAGCGAACGTCAATTGGAAGAATTGCAGAAACCGAGCTCCTTGTGATCTCTAGACCGCGAACTAACAACGCGGGGTCAACGGGAGGGCAGCGCCACGAGGAGCGAGCTGAGCTGGGCTGATCCACGCGGCGTTTCCTATCTCGCTCCTCCCTGCCTGCTCTGCGTTATTCAGTTGGCTGGTAGGTAGGTAGGTTGCTATCCTCCGACTCGAGCTGCGCTGCGACTCTAAATCTAGAATGAAAGCTGCGCACCGTAGCCAAACTTGAAGTCGTCCTTGAGTGGGAAGCCCTCGGCCGACAGCGAGAGCACGAAGTTTGGCAGCACACGCGACTCGATGCTCGTCGCTACGCGGAAGGTCGAGTCTACGCTGGAAACAAACCGTGTCTGACCCAGGTCCATTTCCACACCGCAGGTAGTCTGCGCCTCACCCGAAGCGTGGTTATACACGAGCTCCGACCCGTAGCGGAGCCGGTGGCCCACCTTGCGCAGGTACGCCAGCTGCAGCGTGCCCATGGCGCCGTAGGTGGCCATGCCCACCCAGTCGCGCTCGCTCCACTTGCCGGCGTACGCCGAGATGACCTTCCGGTGCTTGCCATGGTAGTAGGCCTCGCCACCGAGGGAAAGGTTCTGGGTGATGCTCTGCAGGTAGCTGACGCCGAGCAGCGGGCCGTTCGAGATCTTCATGTTCCACGTAAAGTCCTCTCCGACGTAGTCAAAGTCAGCGAGAGCCTGGGAGCCGTGCTCCTCGTTCTTGAGCTGCGACTTGGCACGCATTTTCCACTTGTCCGAGAGCTTCTGGTTCCACCGGGCGTCGAGGTAGCCGTCCGGTGTGATCTTGCTCATGAGGAACGTGGACGGGTCCATGGGGTCTCCCATGACGACGTTGACACCGAACTGGTAGAGGCCACCGGGGATCATGGGTGTACCCAGCAGGAACGAGTGCGAAGTGGAGCACCGCGCGCCCAGGATGCGCGTGAAGTCGAAGCGGAAGCCGTCGAAGGCGTCGGGGCTCACGGGCGGCTTGAGCTCATTGGGGGCGTTCTCGTAGAGACCCGGGTTGGGCAACTTGGCGCGCTCCTTCTCGATCTCCTCCACTTGCTGCATGAATACAGGCAGGTCTCCCTCCTGCAGGTAGAACGACGGGGTAGAACGGTCATGTCAGAGAGAAATAAACGAGCAGGGGAGGCTGTGCTCTACGTACGGGAGCCGCGCTGGTGGCCAGTACGGGGTACCGCTTACTGGCCGATCGCTCGGACTTGCTCGGTGCACTCCCCATGGCGACGGATGGACGGAGAGAAAGCACGGGAAGGGGACGGACAGCACGCACTTGTCTCGCTCGTAGCTGCTGCTGGTGACTGGAGATCGAGCGGCTCAAAAGACAGCGTCCACAAAGAGAAATGTCCAATCACAGGCCGCATAGATGGCCTCAAATCGTACTTATCGGAGATGATTTGACACACTACTTTACTCATCACTTGCAGTCAAAACACCAGCAGCAGCAATAATGACGAGCTTGAGGCTGGATGACGACGACGACGCCGCGCTGTACACGCTCGCGTACTTCACGAGTGCCTGGGTGCAGCCCGTGGATGGCATCGTGCTGCCGAGGCTGCGCGCCGTGCTGGATGCCGTCAACGCGCGGAATCATGAGCACCAGCTGATCGGGATGCTGGAAGTTCGTCGAACTGACGAGAGCAGCGACGCCAAAGTGCAGCGACTCGAGCCATCGTACGCGACAATTATTGCGTTGCAACAATTCAATGATGCTGCTTCATTTGACAATGGCGTTCTCCCTCTCTTTATTGCTGTCAGAACGTTCCGGTCGCTGTGTAAACACTTCCAAGTGACGGATCTGCCGGCCTGTGTGCTGCTGGACGCCCAGGGACAAGCGCTGACGCAGGAATCACTTCGGGCTCTGGAGGTGGCGATCTGATCCGCAGAGACTGCAAGATTCGACGAGGTTGTAACTGAATTTGAACCGTTTCGACGTGCAGGAGGAACTTCGTCAGCGTCAAGAGGATGACTCAGCAAAGACGTCTTCAATTGCTTCAGCCTCGCCATGTAAGTGGTACTTTGAGTGTGTTCTATTGTCGCTCTGCTGACTTGATGTTGCTGGTCTATTGGCTTCAGGGAAAGTGCTTGGTGAGCTCTTGAAGGGCCACGGGGCATCAGCCGCTGCCTGGGAAGCTCTTCGGCCACTGTGGCAAGTTGACGTGGCTGCGGTGGGCTCGGACATTCCCAAACCGCTTGAGGTCGACGATGTAGCGCTTGTGAAGATGCGCGAGGAAGCTTTGGAGTTGTTTGAAACGGGGCAGTTCTTTCGAGCTGCCGCGAGCTTCGTGAATGTCTTGCTGCGCTGCCGGACGTGCACTAGGTCCAACTTTAACCTCGCCGTCATACTGCAAACAATCGGTACGTGCAAAGTTGCTGGAGATATCTGCCCCTGATTTTCTGTAACCCCGAAGCTCATGCCGGTTGACCTTGTGCGCACAATGTACTCCAGGTGAAACGTACTTCGCTGTGTCTTGCATGCTGCGCGTTGTGGCCCTCGACGATAGTGACTCCGTAGCACATACGGTCCTCCGGTACGCGGGATGTTCTTGTCATTGTTTAGTGTGTAAGTAAGCAGCTGAGTTACTCATCCGTGGTATCCCTAACAGATCCGTTTACTATCTGGAAGAACCCGACCTCGTAGTTGCTGGGTATCACTCAATCATCTTGGCGAATCGCGATAGCCATGTTCGAGCAGTGCACTCGCTTGCGACACTTGAGGGGGCTACCACTACCAGGACTGCAGCCCCTGCTTATGTTGCGGAGGTCTTTGACGAGCTTGCAGACAGCTTTGAGGAGAAGCTTGTGGCACATCTAGAGTACCGTGTGCCTTGGCAACTTGTCGAGGCTCTGCAAAAACTGTCACCACCCGGATTCACCCCGAAGGGCTCGACCACCGAGCCTCAGTGGATTGTGGCGGACGTTGGATGTGGCACTGGCCTTTGTGGTCGCCTTCTTCGTCCGCATGTAAAACATATCATTGGAGTGAGTAGCCTTCTGGTGTTTGAATTCTGGGGTGGCTATTCAATTGACGTTTCCCGTTCTGTATGTTGTGCAGGTGGACATCTCACCCTTGATGATTGAGAAGACACGTGCTGAGGGCAGTTACGACGAGCTTAAGAGTAAGTATCTGGAGTTGATTCGTTCACCACGTGTTTGTGGTTGACTGACATTGTGTTGATTTGTAGCGGCAGACATCGTGCCATTCCTGAAGTCGTGCGCTGATGAATCGTTGGACCTTATTATCTCCGCCGACGTGTGGATATACGTGGGTGCATTGGAGCGAGTAATGGAGTTGAGCGCATGCAAACTTTGTGCCTCCACGGGCTGGATGGCCTTCTCGATCGAGCTATTGCATCCTGGCGCCACCGAACATCCCGAGGACGACGCGGTGGGCTTTCGTTTGGCTCCATCA
This sequence comes from Phytophthora podocarpi, assembly GCA_001314375.1. Lineage (NCBI taxonomy): Eukaryota > Oomycota > Peronosporomycetes > Peronosporales > Peronosporaceae > Phytophthora > Phytophthora podocarpi. The sequence continues at coordinate 67,703 of LGSN01000062.1, forward strand.
GGCCGGTTCCAACACTCGCACGAGTACGTCACGTCTCTCGCAGCTCGTTCGGGATTCACCATTGCTGTACAGGAAGATATTAGCGTGCGTAAGGAGAGCGGTGAGCCCATTCCAGGTCGTATCTATCTTCTCCACCGAGTCCTTACTCAGAATAATTGATCAAGTTGAAGCTTTTGAACGGATCTTTCCGGTGCTTGCAATGTCCACCACAGAGGCGATAGATAGTTATTGGTTATGCTATGTTCTTTCGGAGCTACGAGCGAGCGTCGTTGCTGGTCCGCTAGTCACACAGCCTGCTCTCGTGCTAGTGCTAACTTTACGTACAATCAACCAGCGGTATTCATGAACGTAAGGTATCAGGTTGTGTCATTGGCCCTGCAGGATGAGAAGAGCTTGCACATGCAAATGCACTGAGCATGACGCTGTTGGCCTTGTCGGGTTGAACGTCCATCAGCTTAAGCAGCGTCTCGCGATAATTCCACGAGAGCACCATCTGCCGGATTCTGTCGCCCTTGAACGTGAAGAAGGACTTGCCACTGATGCAGACCTTCTTGTGACGTGGCTGTACGCCGAAGATCGGGAAGATCTGAGTGCCGCTGAAGGTCCAGGTGGCTTTCATCTTCTCGCTGCTGCCTTCCTCGCGCTGAATGATGTACTCCTCCATGATTCCGTCTGGGAATGCGTCCAGCAGCAAACTCCAATGTGACATCACAGCTTCCACACCGTGCAGGCCTTCCGAATAGTCGGGGCTGATGAGCGTTACGTCGTCGTCGTACACGTTGTCAGCGATCTCCTCCAGATCCTCGATGCCTCCTGTGTTCCAGGCCTCCAGGATGCCGTGCAGGATGTCGTATCTCCGTCGGTAGCTTTCCTCCGCCTGTCCATTGGTCTTCATCTCGCTCGTCATGGAGGCGATCTCCACCGTGCTGTGCTGCTCCTGTCTCTTGATCTTCTTCCCCAAGTGGGCATTTTGGTCGGCCAGTCTGTCCGCTTCTCCTCGGAGTCTGTGGAGCTCCGCCGTCTTCCGTTTGCGGTGGCGGTGGACTGCAGAGCCTGTCGTTGTTGCTGTTGTCATCGTCGGTAGCGTCGGCACTCGCTCCTGCTGCTGCAGCGGCTGCGGCTCGAGTTTGCACTCCATGAGACTCTGCAGCTCTCCACCGCCGCCGCCGAAGTGCGTGTCGAATTCTGCGGCCTGCAGCATACTCAGGTCCTGTTCTCTCTCGTAGAAAAACTCCTGGTCGGCCGCGAAGATGGGCGAGTCGGGCGTAGCATTGGGGCCCGCGAACGGCTCGAGGAAGTCGTCGGCCGTGGCCAGCAGGAACTGGTCCAGGCCGCCAAGGTCCGCGTCCATGCCGGCGTCGACACCCATGAGGCCTGAGACGGCGCCGAAGTTGTCGAGCGTCTCCTCCCACTCGCGCCACTCGCAGCTGGGGCTGCGGCGCACAGAAGAGGGCAGGAAGGTGGCGACCGAGGCGCCGGCCGCCACGTTGCTAGGTGCGTTCGCGGCAGCAGCAGCAGCGGAGGAAGAAGAGGCGGCGGCGGCAGGCACCACGTCCAGCGGGTACAACGGCGACGACGCGCGCATGGAATCGGTCAGTCAGAGGCAAGGCAACGCGGGGAGGCGTGAGCGGCGAGGGCTTCTCCTCTGCAAGGCAAGTTCAGGAATGAGACCTGTGCGAAGGGTAGTTGGCCCACTTCAACGTTTCGCACTGACAGAGCCGTGTCACGGCTATCCTGCCCTGGCCCTGCACATGCCGGTGGTTTACGAATACTGTATGGTCACCATGAGGACATGAGGACAAGATGGCCTGATGCCAAACAAAATCGAGCGCTAGTCCCACACAGCGCCGTCGGAACGCCAAGTGCAAGGCTGGTATAATGATTGCTATCCATACCTGGCTGACAGGCTGCCAACTCACGAGTCCCAGTCAGCTCGTTTAACGTTGCAGGCAACTTCAATGTGAAAGGCCATACGTTAAACAGAGATTGTGTGTAGAATTTCGTGTCTGGGTTCATCACTTGACGAGCGCGCGTCATGATGGTTACACGCAGGCAAATTGGGCGAAAGCATTACGCCGAGTGGGACCGCTCCGTCTGGCCAACCAACCTAATTTCCTCACGGAGCTCCCGCATGCTTCGCCCATGCGTTTCAATTCCTGCTTCAGCTTATCCGACGAGAGGCAACCAAGTTTGTCCCGTTTTGGTTGACGCACTGACAGGGCGGCATTCACAGGCTGCCAACGCCGCCCTGTCAGTGCGTCTTTGGCAGCCTCCAGCGTCAGGTGTAGTAAGCGATTCAGTCCATTTCCCAGCGGTTGAGCAGTGCACGCTGAGCCAGTGACTGACCTTGCATGGAGCTGAGGTTATCCGTGCAGCACTTTCTGAAAGGTTGCGGGTGCTTGGTTGGATGCAGCGCACGCATTGACACAACGGAAGTTACCGCCGTTGCGTCGCTTCGTGCAGACAACGTTCTGATTCGACAAAAAGTCGGCTTCAATTTCCGCCAATTGCATGACGCAAATCTTTATTCTGCGCAAAGTCACACGTGGAGCTGCTCTAGACGACGCACCGATGGTTCGCATCTGCCGCTACTCCATCGCGCTACTCTCCGCAGTCGGAGTTGCGACCTCCGCCGTCTCTGGATCCGCTCCACAGGCCAAGAAACAGCACCACCAGGTTCTCACTCCGGACGACGCGACGAATCCTGCTCCAGCTCCGTCAACAGACCCCCAGAAAGTCGCGTCCTGGGAAGTTCAACCAGACGGCTCCGTGTCTAGCAAGCGGCAGGCTCCAACTCCGTCTACAGGCGGCAGGACACAGATCCGAAGAGATGAAGACGGACACTGGAGAATCATCCAGGACGATGACGACAACGGCGATGACAGACGCACGTCCTCCTCCGAGCAACAGCCACAGGACGCACAGGATTCGCTCCGTGTCGAGGAAGACAGCGACTACGAGGACTGGGCGGTGGACATTCCGTCTCTGCTGCTAGTAGAGGCGTCCGAAGCTTTTCTGACCCTGGAAGATCGCATTGCAGACGAAGGATTCACTACCGAGTTGGTGGACGAGCTGGTGAGAATTGTAGACACTCATACAGGGCCTGAAGAGTCCGTCGACTGGGCGTTCGCAGTGACGAAGCTGTCGTACATGCAGCTCTTTGAGCCCAACGCAGAGTACACAGGGGAACAGACTTTCATTGATGCGATCCACAACCTCCACGTCGCAGCAGATGCAGGTGTGCAGTCAGCTCTGGGTGTCTTGGCAATGCTAGATCTAGTGGGCGTACCAGATCCTGAAGAGATGGAGAACCCGAGCATTCATCCGCTATCACATCAGGAGAAGCAGGCTCGCGCAGATCAGATGCTGTTGAGCTTGTCTGGCGCACAGGACTTCATGGCCACTTTAGCTGTGGCGTACGGCACTCTGTCGGGAAGAATTCCAGTGCCGAAGAAACCCACAGAAACGGAGGCTCCTACTGACCCGGTTGCGGTTTGTGAAGCGGCGCTGCCTCTATTCCACTTATGTGCTGAAGAAAATGTGCATGTCATTGTTGATGAAGGTGGTGAGCGGCCTGTAGACGTCGTGCGTCTCTCGGATGAACTACTCGATCCCAATGGAGGTGGCTTTTTTTATGAGTACGGTTTTGGTGGAGTTGACCCGCTTCATGACGAGAACGAGGCACTTCACGAGCTAGAGTATTACCGCACCATTGCGAACAACCCCATGGATGAGCAGTATCCCCAGGCGATGCAACGTCTTGGAGAAATTTACTTTTTCGGCAACCCGGCGGCTCACGTGGCGGCCGATCGCGGGCTTGCAGCGCAATACTTTCGTCAAGCTGCTGACGCCGGCGACGCGCTGGCCCAAGCCAACTACGGCATGCTTCTCGCTAACGGCTTGGGTGTGGACCAAGATGTACCACAAGCACTTGTGTACTTCAACCGCGCAGCTCGGCAGAACCAGGCATTTGCGTTCCACGGTCTTGGCGTGATGTACTTTACTGGAAATGGTGTGCCTCAAAACGTGTCACGCGCTCTCGAGTACTTTGAGGAGGCAATCGCGCTAGGCTACGCTGAATCGCATTCGTTCCTAGGGTCGGCGTATCTGCATGGTGACGGTGGTGTACCGATCGATTACAAGACGGCCTTCTCTCATTTCCAGGCGGCTGTGAATGGCACGGACGGCCAGTCGAGTCAGGCGCTATTCAACTTAGGTGTAATGCACTTTCGGGGTGTTGGCACACTGCGCTCTTGTCACACTGCTCTTCCGCTGTTCCGCACGGTAGCTCTGCATCCCGAAATCCTTTCAGGGCTTCCGTTTTCGCTGGTCAAAGCGTATGAATGCTACAAGAAGGGCGATTTTCTGCGCGCGTACTTGCACTACTGGTTAGTTGCGGAGCTAGGAGATGAAGACGCGCAGTGCAATGCTGCCTTCTTGTTAGAGCACCACGGTGATACCATTCTCAAGTGGCACTGGCTTGGACTTGCAAAGTCATCTAAGGGTTCAAGTAATCCGCCGTTGCGTGAAGCCTTCACGTTGTATTCGCAAGCGGCGGCATTGAACGACTCTGAAGCTGTTCGGAAAACTGGTGCATGCTTCCATGAGCCCTGGGCCGGTGTGTGCCCGAGCAACCACACGCGTGCATTTGAGCGCTACCAACTCGCAGCGGAGCTAGGCGACGCACAGGCTGGCTACAATTGCGGTTTGATGCTGCTGATTGGCGACGGCGTTCCTCAAAACCTCGCGGCTGCTCGAAGCTACTATGCAGACTGCAGTGAAGCTGTATTCCCTGCAAACGTGCCGTGTGCACTTGCACTCGTGGGGCTTGATATCTTGCAGGCCGTGGATGAGGTCCTACAGAAGATTTGGGTATCGTAAGACTACATGCTGAATGTAGTTTTTGATAGAACAACGAGTAGGCTTTGATAGCACTACGATAAGTTATTGCAAGCAGTGAAAGGCCAGGCGTAAAGCGGGCATTTCTGTCTATTCAACTCGTCTCCCACGGCGTTCTTGTGTGCGGCAGGGATGAAGCATCAACATAATACACAGGGTCCGCTGTTTCTCTGGTCTACACAGTATCGTAAGTCTTTCCATCGTTTTCCCACGAGTGTTTCCTCTTCTTTTGTTTGAAGCCGGCGGCGATGGACGCAGAGCGCATTGCCCCACGCAGCTTGCGCACTTGCCACCACTTGCGGATCTCATCAAAGATGAGCACGCTCGATGCGATACAGCAGACGTAGACCAAGTCACCAAACATTAGCGCCTCAGTCTGGAACGTTGCCTGAAGCGGCTGGAAGTAGATGACAAGGAGCTGACCCAACAGCGATGCGCCTACCGCGTACACAAAAAACGTGTTGGAGAGGATGCCGATCTCGAAGATGGACTTGTCATCTGATCGGCACGAGAGTGCGTTGAACATGTCAAACATGACGAACGTCGTGAAGCTCATGGTACGGTCCCGCTTGCTTATCGTGCCATCAGCACTCAGCTCCACCCAGAACACATAGAGGGTGCCGCACACGATGAAGCAAGCTGATGTGAGCACACGACGAATCATTGTGCGCGTGATGATGCTGGCATCCTTGGAGCGCGGGCCTTCCTTCATCACGTCATGGTCCACCGGCTCCACACCAAGGCTCTGCGCTGGGGGTCCATCCATAATGATGTTGATCCACAGAATTTGCATAGCATTCAGCGGAGACGGCAGGTTGAACAGCGTGGAGAACGCAATCAGGCATAGCGCCGAGATGCTCGTACTGAGCTGGAAGCGCAGGAAGTGCTTGATATTGTGGTAGATTGACTTGCCCTCTTCCATGGCGCACAAAATCGTGCTGAAGTTGTCGTCCAGCAGAATCATGTCCGCTGCCTCTTTCGAAACATCCGTGCCGTTTGTGCCCATGGCAATGCCGATGTCTGCCGCTTTGAGCGCAGGCGCATCATTCACGCCGTCGCCAGTCATAGCCACCATCAGGCCCGCCTCCTGGAAGGCCCGTACGATCTTCAGCTTGTGGTGCGGAGATGTCCGGTAAAACACACACGTTTTCAAGATACGCTGCTCTAGCTCCACCATGTCCATAATCTCCAGCTCCTGGCCAGAAATTACCAGCTCGTCTACGGCATTGCTTCTCTCATCGTCGCAGTCAACGCTGCTAAAACTGTCGCTCGAAATGATGCCCACCTTAGTAGCAATCGCAATAGCAGTCTCCTTCGAATCGCCCGTAAGCATGACGGTCTTGACCCCGCTCAGCGACAGTTCCAGCACAGACTTCTCTACCTCAGCGCGAGGCGGGTCTGAGATTCCTACTAGCCCAGCGAAGACCATGCCACGGTCCGAGTGCTCACCAAAGGACAGTGCCAGCACACGTAGTCCACGTGCTGCCATCTGCTGGGACGCCACGAAGATGCGCTCGCGATCACCCGGAGTCATATCCTTCTCACGACCGCAGTTGTCCTCAATCTTATCGCAGCGCGACAAGATAGCCTCCGTCATGCCCTTAAGGTGCCAACGAGAGGGGCCACCCGACGGTGGCTCGCAGCACACAGCCATCCACTTCTTTTCCGAGCTAAAAGGTACTTCGCTGACCCGATGGAACTGCTGAATGACCGAAGGTGTAATTCCCACTTTCTGCGCGCAAAACAGAACGGCACCCTCTGTGGCTTGGCCCAGTACTTCTCGGTCCACAATAGTCGCATTGTTGCATAGTGCACCGGACAATAAGCAGTGGTAAACATGGAGATGAGATGCCTCAGTAACAGGCTCGCCTCGCATAGTGACGGCTGAGCGTGCGTTCTTCATGACCATGTCAGATGCAGATGTCTGCGACAGTGACCGCTCTCGCTCACCAACGCCATTTACGTCGGCAGTCACACTCTCGAACGGAACAAAAATCTCAATCACCTCCATCTTGTTCGTCGTGATTGTGCCCGTCTTGTCCACACAAACCACATTGATGCATCCAAGTGCCTCGACGGCAGGAAGCTTTTTCACGATGGCGTGACGCTTCGCCATCTTCATGACGCCAAAGGCCAGGGTGACAGTCACGCAGATAGGTAGACCCTCTGGGATGGCAGCAACAGCCAAGGAGACACCGATCTGCAGCATGGTAAGCATTCCCTTGTGTTGGATCACACCGATGACCACAATAACGGCAATGACGGCGAGTGAAAACATGCTGAGGTGCTTGCCCAGCGTGTCCATGCTGTTCTGCAGTGGCGTCTTGCGCTCCTCCACCTTGTGCACCACATCAAAAACCTGTCCAAACTCGGTGCGCGAGCCGGTGCCAACCACGACAGCTCGTCCGCGGCCAGCACGCACCAACGTGCCCATGTAGATGACGTTCTTGCGCTCTGCAATCGGGTGCAGGTGACTGTCAGCAATAGCGCCAGTCATCTTGGCTACAGGAGAGTTTTCCCCCGTCAGATTCGACTCGTCGACCTCGAGATCCACGGCCTCCACCAACCTCGCATCAGCAGGAACGCGGTCCCCCACGTCCACCACCACAATATCTCCAGGCACCAGTTCCTTGGCCAGCATGTCCACAACTGTCCCATCTCTCAGCGCTTTGCAGCGTGGCGGCACCAGCTCCTTGAGCGCCTCCAGCGTCTTCTCCGAGCGGTACTCCTGCACGAAGGCCACAGTGACGACGATGGTGATGGCCACGGCGATGGAGATGGCGTCGTCTGTGTGTCCCATGGCCACACTCACGACCCCCGAGGCCATGAGCAGCATAATGAGCGGGTCCTTGAACTGGCCCGCGAACTTGACGACGATGGACTCCTCCTCCTCGCCCGCCAGCTCATTCAGGCCGCACTCGCGCTGCCGCTCGCACACCGACAGCTCTGAGAGCCCGTAGTTGGCGTCCACGTGGAGCTCCCGCGTCACTTCCTCGTGCTGGCGGGACGACGCCTGGCTCAGAACGCCGCCCTCCAAACTCAGCAGAGACAGCGACAGGCTTTGGCCATTTCTCAGGGACAGAGAAGGCGAACGCTGTACTTTCAACGCGGGGGCGGAGGACGGCGCGTCGCTCTCGCTCACTGCGATCTCCAAGTCGCTGGAACCTGTCACCATGACGGGGAAAATGGCAGAAAAGGGAGTTGAGTTGGATCTTGTGTTTGAAGACGGTGTTCTCGGCCTGTAGGAGGCCTATGGAGACCGGAGAGGAACTGATAGGGAGACAAAAGATGGCGTTGTGTGCTGCGTGTCGAAGTACCCAGAAACGCGCACGCTATGAGCTTCAGCTGACGACGGAAGCAACGATTCCTCTACGATCGATTTTCCCGAAATGGCACGAGAGTCCAGTGTCGGTTGCATAGGACGGTGGCGATAGACACTGGCAGCAGTGGGAAACACACTGCATTCGGACACTGTATGCTGCAAAGAGACAGGACAGTACGCGTACTGCGCAGGGATAAGTCGAAATAGTTGCTGGAAAGACATTTTTTAGACCAATGGGTATGTGGTAAAGTGTAGCCATGTGGGAGTGGGCCGACCGACGTCCGATCGCATCACTTCAACCAAGTCAAGTTGGCACACATAGGGTGATCTTCCTTCATCAGTGGTTTCTTGCTTGCTATTCATCGTCTTGGTGGCATGCAGCTTCGAAATAGACCCACCACACGTCACATCCCATATCTGAGGTCACTCTCCTTCGTTTTGCTCGTTAGTTGGCTATTTGCAGGCTGTAGCAACAGTGGAGACCGCCAGTGATGGACAACGCACAGCGCGTGGTGGCGGATATTGTGGCGCGATGCCGATATCGCGGAGTGGAAGTGTCTGAGACACTGGTCGCATTTACTGCGCGGCTGGTGGTGCATCGCAGTCGGCGCCATATTGTGCTGGAGCAGCCCATGTCCCCCGACGACGAGCTGTACCTGACCGAGCAGTGCGAGAAGGCACTGCTGCGCAACGATGATCCAGCGATGGAGACCGTCAAGATGCAGCTCGAGTTCGACTTCACGTACGCGAATCTGGAGGAGGAGTTGCGCTCGCGAAAAGAACGCAAGGAGCAGGCCGTGGCCAAGCTGCAGCGCACGATTGCCTCGCTCGTACCTGATAAGGCCACCGACTTCGAGACGCTTTCGACGTTGTACAAGCACATTTTCACTCTTTTGATGCTGGATGCTGATGGGTTTGGTAACAACAACAGCGACGACGACGACGGTGACAACAATGGGAAGCACCACAACAATGCCAGTAAGCAGCAGGCAGAGCGCCGTTCCATGGAGAAGGAGGTAGCTGCAGCGCTCGAGAGTGTTTTCCCACGCATCGGCTTGAAGTCCTTCGCAACAATGTCGCCCGACGACAAGCGCTTCCAGCTGGATGAGCTTATGCGCATTGTTGAGGGCATCCGCTTATTCAACAAAGAGCTGGGCAAAGGCGGCGCCGGAATCCCGGCCAGTGCGCGTGACATCCAGGACAATGTTGGGGCGCTGGCGAAGCTGGTACGAGACGAGGTTCGCGACGCCAATGAAATCTGTACACAGTACACTGAGGTGCTGCTGCACGTGCACCACCAGCTGCGAGCAGGAGGTGACGCAGATTCCTTGGAGCCGCCACCGAACCCCGACGAAATCGCGCGATGGCAAGACGAGCTGAGCAACCGGCGGCAGTTCGTCTCCTATCTGCAGAGTCTTGAAGAGGACATCACGTTCTCGCACGAGAAGGTTGGCACGCGGCTGCAGATGTTCCAGACTGATATGAGCGCGCTGCAAAATCTCGTGGGAGCGCGTACGTCGCTGCCAAAGTCACATGTGTATCCACTGTTTGAGACTGTCTCCCGTTCATGGGCCGAGCTCCATCAAGAGCACGAATTGCTGCAGGCGCGTTCCCGAGCTCTGCGGTCGTTGCTGCGTTTCAAGTCGACCTTCACACGCACACTGTCGCCGGACTCGTCCATCGTGCGGCAAGCACGGCGCGGAGGCTCCATTCCGACAGAAGACCTCTTCTCGCATGTCGAAACTTTTCCTGCCGAGAGACAACTGGCTGTGGATGGCAAAACACAAAGCTTCGGTTTGGAAGGTGACGAGTTGGACGGCGACGAGGACGACAGCAACCCAAACGAAGAAGAAGGCTCGGGCTTTCCCATTCGAATGCCCGTGGAGTCAACACCGGAGTTCATGCAGCTACCACTCGAGTACCAGGGATTCTGCCCGTGGACAGTGGTGGAGCGTGGAGGACTGCTGCTTCCTGGAGATCCGTCTCTGGGTGTCGTGCAGTATCGAAATGCCTACCACGTCTTCGTCAATGAGCGAGCGCTAGGCGAGTTCATGATTCATCCACGCCGCTACGTTCAGGGAGTACTGCACCGCGCAGCACGTCAGCCAGCACTAATTTACCTGTTGCGTCTGCAGGAGGCCTTCCCGAACATCACATTGTCCTCGCTGCTCAAAATGTGTCACCGCTTCCGTGCTGAAGGACCTCGCGGGGTGCATCCGCTGCTGGCGCCCCCACCGTCGCAGAAAGTAGATGCCAGCACAGCCACGCCCACACACTTCATCGAAAAGCGCATCGACTACAACTACGACTGGAACGAGTGGAATCTCCGGCGGAAGGCCATCAAAATCGCCAACCTCCGACACTGCCGCACCGTCGGAGCGCAGACAACACTCAGCAGCTTCCGTCGCGAAGTCGACACGCAGGTCTATCTCCCGGCTGAAGTGGGCTGTCAAACCAGCAAGACACAAGGCACCAATCCGCCGCGCGTCACCACTTACTTCACAGGACTGCGCAGAGGCCACGTCTACACCATCGACGACGCCAAACGAGCTGAAGCCAAAGAAGCGAAGGAAACCACAATCGGAGCCGAGTACAAGAAGAACCGTCGATCCAGACACTACGAAGACGACGCAAAAGAGGGCAAAGCTGTCGAAGAAGACGACAACCAACAGGTCGTCGTCTCCTACACCTTTGATTTGTCATAGTAAAATTGTTTTCATCTAAAAATTCGAGCCATAAAAAGTTAATCGACTTGAAAGTAAGTGAGGCTCAAGCTTGCGAACGATTGAGGTAGTGTAGGAACAGGGAAACAAACGATACCACCTGATCCTGGCGTGAGGCTGGGCCTAGAATTGCGGCCGCTTACACGCTGAAGATGAAGTCCGCGAACTTCTCCGTGTCAACCGACTTGCCGTCCGACTCCAGCAGCTCCGGTGCGTTCTTCTTGATAAACTCGACCTGGGACGCGTCGAAGCGCTCTTCGATCTGCTCGAGCGTCAGCTGCTCACCGGTGAGGATATCCAGCGCCTCGTGTACGTCGTCCTTTGTGGAACCGCTCTGCAATTGCTCCGTGCAGAAGGTAGAGAACTGCTCGAACTTGATCTCGTCGTTGTCCTCCTCGTCGATCTTGTCAAAGTAGTCGTGGCAGTCATCCTCGCTCAGGCTCAGACCAAGACCCTTGCATGCCATGATGAACTCGTCGCGAGCGAGGACACCATCGTTATCCAGGTCGAAGTGGTCAAATACTTCCTTGATCTCCTTCGCCTGCTGAGGAGTAAGACTGCCCACCTCGCTCAGTGCCAGCTCCTTCTCCAGCGACTTGACCTTGTCACGCACGGCCATCTCAAGCGAGGTGAACTGCGCACGCAAACCGTGGATCGTATCCGTCGTGAACGGGTTCGTGTGCACTTGCAGCCGCTCCAACTCTTCGTTGATGCGCTCTAGTTTCTCCATATCCTCGGTGAGCGGACTGATGATTTCCTCGGCCTTTGCCTTGGCCTCCTCAACCAACTTCGTCTTGGTCTCCTCCACTTCAGTGGTCACATCCTTGGACTTATCGCCCTCTTCACTCTCCGGGGCGGTTTCAGTTTCGACGGCAGGCTTTACAACCTCTCCAGCGGCAGGCGTCTCGACTCCAGTGATTTCAGGGTCTTCGGGCTTCTCCTCCGCCTCTCCCTCCAGTACGACACCAGTGTTAGCTCGGAACAGTCTGTAACGCAGCTTCACCATCGAGTTGAACTGGTCCTTCAGCGAACCCTCCACAATGTTGATCGACTGCGTGCTCTGAGCGCAGCGTTCCTTGATCTGGGCAGAAAGCGTCGCGAATTCACGGCAGACTTCATCGCGCTTCTCCACATTTGCGAGCTCCTCCTCGTAGTAGCCACGCTTCTCGGCCAGCGAGTCCAGGAGCTTCTGTACGCGAGCATTTGTTTTCTCGATGAGCGCCACTTCGTTATCGCGACCAGCATCCGCCAGGATTTGCTTCTTCTCAATAAGCTTTTCGTTCTCGCTCACCACGGCGTTCTGCACCTTGGGGACAAGCACAGTGTCAAACTGGTGCTTGGCAGCAACTACACCGGCCGTAGACACGTCCTCAAGCTTCGTAGCCGCCTCCACTTCCTCGTCCATCTCCTCGATGACGTACTTGAGGGTACGCATCAGAGCCTTGGCGTCCTTGGCCACAGCGTCCACGTTCTGCTGCAGGCGCAAGCTCTCCTCCAGTCTAGCCTTCACACCCTCAATTTTGCTCTCGGCCATGGCAATGAAGTTCTTCATCGCCTCCAGTCGCTCCAGCGTGGCCTTGGTGTCCGAGTGCTCCTCTGAGAGCCCATCGGCTTCGCTCACGACCGTTGCAAGAAGCTGCTTGTAGCGCGGGAGCTCAATATCCTGCAGGAAGGCAACACTCTCAAGCTTCTCCTCCGCGTCAGCAGTGGAGTTTACGTGCAGGTCCTCAGCGAAGAGGGCCAGCGCCTCCTTTTCCTTGGCCCAAGCCTCGACCTTCTCCAGGTCCTTCACCACCTTGGTGAGGAAAATCTCCGTCTTCTGGTAGCTCTCCAAGTTCTGACGCAGCTTGAGTTCAAAAGCTGTTTCCAGCTCGTCCAGCTGGGCCTTGAGCGCCTGCAACTTCTCAATGGGCGGGTCCAGGTTCGGCACCGCTCGTCCGTTGTTTTTGCAGCTGGCAATCCAACGCCCAGCGCAGCCTTCCACTGCCACAAACTGCGCTTCACGCGGCGGCTTCTCGTTCTTCTTGTAGTCGAGGTGACGAGCCAGCGCTTCCTTGATGTCTGGGATGTGGCGAGGCTGGCTGAGCGTCTGGAAACGCTCCGTCTGCTGCTGGAGCCACTCCAGCAGACCCGACGCGTTCTTGTTAAACTCGGCCGCCAGCTCCTGGTGGCGCTGCGCGATGTTCAGCGCCTTGGAAATCGTCGTCACGGCCTTCTTCTTCTGCACGCCCGACGCGAACTCCTTGAAGAGCAGAGATACGTACGTGGTGATACTCTTCTCGTCCGGCTTGGCCTGTCCCGCCACGTTTTCCACCTCCAGCAGCTGGGGGATGCGGAACTTCTCGCGAGCAATGTCGAAGGCGAGCTTGACGTTGGTCTGCGGGTCCTTGGGGTTTAGCGAGTTGAAGTCAATTAGCGTAGGCGCGTAGCGGTGGATCAAGGCGCAGAAGGCCATGCCATCGGCCCAGCTGCTGGAGAAGTTCTTAACTTGCACGGTCGGGTAGTCGGCCAGCGAGCGGTTCACCCAGAGCAGCAGACCGTCCTTGCCGGAGACGCCCTCCACGTCGATCTCGGCCACCTGGAAGGCCTTGATGAGCGTCCACATGAGGCCGAGCACCAGCTTGTTGTTGCCGTCCAGGATGTCGGACGAGCCGATGTTGGTCACGTTCACGTTTTTCTTCTGCATGAAGGCGAAGGCGAAGTTGAGGTTCTCCATCTTCTGGATGCGCATGCGCGGCTTCTTGTTGAATTTCTGCAACGTACAAGACAAGGCACAAGTAGGTTATTACATATAGCAGCAAGTGTGTCTCCTCCCCTGTTAAGTAGCGGCTTGGTGACGTACGCGGCACACTTTCTCGCGGCAGATGATCTGCAGCAGCGAGATTAGACGGATGCCGTCCTTCAGGTCCTCGTACAGATCATCGATCGTCATGCGCTTGCGCGACAGGTACGTGTTGGCCCACTACAGATGACAGATGACAGACAAGTACCATAGCTGTTAGTCCCTCTTCCTTCCTTAAGAGACCGCCCTACTCTCTCCCCCCTTACTCTCGTGAAGGTGTTCTTCTGCACGTCGACCCACTCCTCGTTGTATCCGGCCATGCTGTCGTCTGTGCTGCTGTTGCGTAGGAGGTCCTCTCTCTCGGGCTCGGGTCGATCTTCCTCTCTCTGTTCTTCTCCTGCTCCTTCTTCTTCTTCTTTGGAGGCGACCAGGACCACTCCTCGATGCGACTCTGCTCGCGGTCTGTCTGTTGTTGTGGCTGCGTTCAGCCGAGGCGGTTCCGAGCTGCTACGCGCCTGTCTCCGTTTTTCTCGATTGACGGATTCTTGTCTGCGCCAAAACTCCCAACCTGCGCTGCGCCCACACTCTTCGGGTTTGAATTCCATACACTCTCTACACGGCCAGATCGCCTGTGAGCCCCAGCCCTTCTGGAAGGCTCCGCGGGCCGCAGAAGAGCTGCCGTTTGACTTGGCCTCAGTATGTACGGCCCGTGGGTCACAAACCCACGTTACGAATGCGTGTCACTCTTGTACGCGCGCATATAAAGGACGGCCCGAGCTCGGCTCGTGCGTGGATTCGGCTCGCGAAAATCCAAAGGCAAGCCGCGCCATCTTGTTCTGCGTGCGGATTCATTGCTACACTTCTGATCTTCTCTCGTCAGCGAGTCATTGTTGATTTCCGCCTCCAGGGCAAGTGAAAGACACCTCCACTTTCAGTTTCCTGGCGATCGCTCGGTCTTTCGCGCTCGATGCGACAGCAGCGCACGCCAGTCCGTTGTGCGAACTCGGATCCTCCGGACGTTTTTCCGACGCGAAGTGGCGGCATCGTGATTGTCCGACGATCACGACGGCCATTGTCGCCCAGCCACTGCTCGAGCACGCCGCCGCCGAAGTGCAAAGCCTCTTGGGATAGTCGAGTTTTGCTTGCTGTCAAAGTGGGGCATTGAACGAGCTGTCTTGTCAATGGGACAACAACTTCAACTGGATGCGGCAAAAAATTAGTACAGACACAATCCTCTCCGCTGTGATATCCCAAATAGTGATACCCTCTGGTTAACGCGAGCTGAGGCTTCTCCCCATGTCTCATAGCATACAAACCCAAGTCAAAATTACCTCTAACCTCCAAACTGTGCATAGTGATACAAAGTGGTGGATTATTACTACCTAGAGGTCGTTAAATAGGGGACTTGTCTGTTTGGTAAATCACGTCCGATGAAGTCCAGCAACGACATTTGCTGCTTGCGGCCCAACTCCTCTCGAAACGCGCTCTGCATTGTTCGAAGCCCGCTCACTGCTCGGAACGGCACACCCACTGCGGCAGCGTGAGGCAAGAGCTTGGCCTTCCACTGTAGTCACTCTTCAGGGACCAGCTCTCCGGCAATTGTTGCATCATCACTCACTGCATCACAAACTCCGTCGTTGCCGTGATCAGGCTCGTCCTGCTCAGTCTCGGCGTTGCAGAAGTCTTCGCCAGTGGGTTCGTCCACGATCCGCGTTCCCTTCCGGCGGGTTCAGCGCTCGTATCGGGTCTTTCGCGTGCAAGCGCGACATCGTGGCTGCGAGCTCGTCGGCGATGACGTCTTCCTCTTCGGGGCCTTCGTATTCGCAGCTGTGATAGTTCAGGAGGTCAGTATACTGAACCGCGCTAGCATTCACCAGTGTAGCTCGAGCTCACCTGAACGTAGTGGCAACCACTAATGCAGCAGTGTAGCCATGAAGTAAAATAGTACCGTCA
>LGSN01000063.1:0-103880 GCA_001314375.1 Phytophthora podocarpi
GCGCCGAGTGTCCGCGCCATCGCACTGGGACGAGGCCATTTCTGTTGTGTTGAGTCCGCAGAGAATTAGCGTACCCAACCAACCATTTTACTGTGGACCTGCACTAACCTAAGCCTACTTATATTGTCCAATAGAATCATCAGAACGAATTCGTGTGGTACACAAAAACCAAACTCCCTATACATTGGTGGGACAGAGAAGTACTACAAAAGATTAGACCACATTTTTCTAAGGAACATATTATGTGAATCTAGCCAACGCAAAACTCTTAGAGAATATCTAAATGCAATTGTCAACGTAAAAGTTTCGTTGACAGTTTATATATAGCGTAAACTTTGTAACAACTTTGAGTCCTAGTATTCTGGGGACATGGACCTGATTGAATCATCGCCGTTAATATTCCACCATAATGAGTAGCCTCGTCGGTGAAATGGTACCGGGCGTAGGAGTAGCCACGAAAANAGGAAACTTGTAGGAGAGGCGGCTCAATCAAGTTTATTACAGAGTATACATAAAATCACTTGGTGGTGATACATTTTGATCCTATGTTGACCCAAAAAAGGGTTGACCCAAATTTGCCCTGCGCAGCGGTTGACCCAAAAAAGGTTATCCCAGTTTACACCAGCTGAATGAGAAAACAGTGTGGAATACAACAACAAAAAGAACGCCGTATCACTGCGTAGGCTGACCAGCCCACTCTACTGGGACAAACCAGGCCCATGCGTCCGTGCAGCGGGTGCTCAGATAGCTAGTCTAAAACAATTTACAGGAGGAGGATGTATGTCCGTCCGTCACGAAATCGAATGAAAATGTGCGGCACTATGCTTGGCCAAAACAAGCATTCAGCTGCCGAGCGCAGCGACGACAGCCGTGGTTACAAAAAAATAAACGTACATAAATCATTTGTGATTCTTAACAACGTCCTTAAGTGAAATGAACCCTAGGGATCGCAAGCCAGGTGCGCTGCTTCAATGCATGTTAGTCCAAATCGCTACAGATAGTCCAATACTGTTGGTAGCACCCCATATAGGCCTGACATAAAATGGGGGTCGTTGTCGAAATACATTTCGGAATACCGCTTCTCGCTGAGCAAGAACAAAACAATTGATAAACCAATGTAAATTGACTAGCGCATGTTTAGCCAAGCCACGTTCAATCAACCAGGGCAGCAATAAACCGTTAAAGGCAAAGAATATCGACTCAAACTCATCCGTTTGCCCGACTGCCCAACCTTGATACACGAGCTCCGTTATTTTCAACAAAATTAGCTCCAATCCTTTCGGAATCGGAGAAGTGGGATAAGTGATCAGCGTAACTAGATATGATCAAACATATCGGAGCAGTACGAAGACGTTCCCAACTTCTGCTTTTGAAACAGGCAGTGTACTTGGTATTTATGTCTAACGCATTTACGTTACGGTGTAGAAAACACTGGTCGAATAAGTGAACGTGCTTGAATATTCGAGAGTTGTTGCTTGAAAAGACACGCATATTCGCACCATTTAACTGACCGGGGGATTTTCTGTTAGACACTGCGTCTGAGGAGACTTAGAAGGCGCCTCTACACACGCAACAGAGGGTTGGTAGCACGCGAAACCCCAGAACGATTCGAAGGCTCGACGCCAATGCTGCAGAGCAACATGTGAGGGAGCTAATGCAGCGCGGAGGTTTGTACATCGTGTAAGGCACTTCCAAGAAACTCAAGCCGTCATGTGTGAACATACAGCAGCACGGTACCAGATGTAATGGGCCTACTTAGCCCAATACTTAAGCTTACACGTGTGCGCACGAGTATGAGGAAGCGTAGGTTTCTTAGACTTAACTCTATTATACTTGCGTCTCACAAGTATAATTAAAGCTAGATTAAAGATAATAATTAGCACTTTAGGTGAAATTGCGAACTGTATTTTGTTTGCTTATTTGTCATGAAGTTACCTCTAAAAGTCATAATATGTAATAGGGGTTTGCCGACGGGTGATCGGCAGAATCCTACAATTCTAATCGGGTAGAAAGATGCTGCATTCTACCAATGATATCTCTAAACGTATGCGGACCAGTCGTCCGCCTAAATGTAGCNTTCTGTTAGGTTACAAGTGATGTAGCCACTTGTACGTGTAACCCCGTTACACCAGAGGGTGTTAGTAGCCGACACAACTGCGTAATACAACAACGACAAAAACGGTATCAGAGAGCTGACACGACTGCAACCCAGCCCTTGACAGTAAGAACATAAAAAATCCCATGCGATGTGCTGATTGCCAACCCTCCCGGAAAAGCTAAAAGGTATGACAAGATTGATGTACGTTCACATGACAAACCAGGAGTTTATTTATGGACCAAACTTTTTGTTTTCCCTTGCGGGGACGATTAGGTAAATCAAATCAGATGAAACGCCAGATAAGTACTTCGCCAGTAGTACGCTTTAACTACGTCTAACGCGATGGTATATTGCATCAATGAAGCGGTTGCGGATCGGCTACCCCATTGCTAGCAACCCATGAGGGTAGATTCCTACACACTAATTACGAATAAGAACGCCATGGCTGTCGACCAGCGATCTCACCTGCTGTTTCAAAGCACCATTATCGCCGCAACATAGCTATTCACATTTACTCTTCCGCCCCCCCCCCCTCTCTCTTTCTTAGCCTTTCCATTGTTGTGGCGTGTTTTGTGACCTATGACGTTTTCCTAAAAAAAGAAATACAACTTAGCTCCTGTTACTGTAATTCGGGCGAGGCCATTCAATGCGCTGTCTTTAGACGTACATCACTCCAGAAACTCGTGCTGGTATTGGACGTAAGCTCGTTGGGTATTATTCGAGGTGTGTGTTGTGGTCGTTTTAGTACATGCGACTAATAGAATCCTGCAACTCAATCTGCATGCAGGCTTCCTCTGACATAGCGTCAGATTCTTGGCTTCATCGTCTTGTAATTGGTGATGTCAAGCAATGACATCCCTTTATTAGCCAATAGTACTACAGAAGTTACGAGTTCAGCTAAGTGGATAATTTCATCAATACTAGGAACGTAAATGTGTTTATTCATCCCGCCATACTAAACGTTCCCTTGGCCCCCGTCCGGATCCTTCTTATGTTGTTAACCAATTATTGTTCGCTGGCTGGCTCCATACAAATCGCTCCCGCTATTGTATTGATTATTGCTCCAAAAAGTGTTTTTTTATCCCTGCTCTCGAGGTAGACTCGTCACTGGGATACTCTCTAAGATCGGTGTCAGTGTCGATAGTCACATACATTTTGTCAGTGAAGTTGCCGTACCTGTACTACCGTAGTGAAGCTACCTGAATCAGAGCCAACATTTTTATTTAAGACCTCAGTATCCAGGCTTTGTTTGGACAAGTACGTTCCTACTGAAATCAGTCTGACTTCACAATTCGTCAAACTTTGGTTAGTCTGTGCCAGATTAATTTGTGTGTTGGAGAAATTATTGGATTCAAAATTAATCTGAACATACATGTTCAGAATTACTCTGCCGAAAAATGGGCTCGTTTTTACGAACGGGTTTGTTTCATGCCCATCCATCCATATGACCTGAGTTTGAGTCCCTGAGTGTGATGATTATCAGGCTCAGAGTTGAGAGTGAAGTATTGATCGTGCTACATGTGTGGTTATTCCCCTAATTCTACCCCTGTTTTCCTATTTGCGCTGGTATTTTTCCATTGTTTCTGACTAGTTTCTGCTCGAGAGTGACAGACCAGAAATCGGCGTATTCTTGTACCCTCTTGGTGATGGCTAAATTGGCTCGACAATGATCCCTAGCGTGGTGTAGAACCAGTGTACGGTGAATGGGAAGTCCAAGGCGTGAATCAGGAGAATGGACAGGAAAAGACTGTTAACAGGAGGACTCGAACCCGCACGCTAAGATGGATTAGTAGTTAAGGCACTACCCTTGACCACTGGCTCACCAACTTCCTTTCGGTACAGTTTAGATATGCAAAGTGTCGGTACCTAATGAACAGGTCATATTGTCGATTTATTTCTTTTAGACCTATTTTTCTGCTATATGTTAACAACCCAATACTTTCAGCTCAACAATATAGTGACCATATTGCTCTTTCCCCCCCCCTTTTTATGTGATTTGGATAGTCCATGATACCCATAGTAATTTTGCAGTTTGTAAATGGGCTCATTTATGGGCTTCCTTATCACGCATGTTCTCTTGTTCAGGACCGGTTGCTCACAGCCAGTCATCATTGGCACGGAGGTCTGCGATCATTGCATTAGTACGAAGATGTATATTGTAACCATGACGATAACAGCTCCCAAGAACAAAAAAACAGCATCCAAAAACCGAGTCAAATAGACGTCGCAGACTCTCTCCATGTTGAAGCTGTGGTAAGAACGTCGGAAAATTTTATCAATGCCCATAGTGTACCTGTTTGTTGGATCCCTTCTGCGCAACACAAGTCGGTCCTGAGATATTTTATTACCATGTGAGGTGCCCAAGCTGCGCTTCCGCCCCCACACAGCTCCTCTCTTGCATTAAGTCTCCCTCAAACTCACGCAAAGGTTATGCTTCAATCGCGATTATCTAAACTATCATCCAGCTCCACCATTGTCACTGCAGCAGGACGAGCTCAAATGTAAGTGAGCAGACAGGAGCTTGGCGCCATAAAGTCGATTGTGGTGACTGAAGCTGAAGCCTGCTCGACTTCGACATTGCCAAAAGTGGCACCTGTTGTTGAAACATAGCTACAAGTACAGCATGTAAAGTTTCGGTGTGCGGCCTTCAGCACCCAAGTCATCACAAGCATAGCGCAGTGATAGATGGTGCTACACTGAATGGTCAAAACAGAGCAAGTGAGCGGTGAACAGCTGTTGTATGCTAAGGCAGTCGCCTTCCTTCCGCATTCAAGTCAAAAACTCGTCAAACCAATCTTGCCAAAGGTGGCGAAAACGATTGTGGTTTCTTCAAGCGGGGCGTGGCTTAAGTGTGGTTTCAGGACGGAAAAATCACTGGTGTATACGTCCAATCGTAAGTGCGCTGCTGGAGGAGGCCGTCGCCTAAGGCCGTGGGTAACTTGGTTTTACCGGTTCTACTCATTGAATTGGACCGCCCATGGAACCTTGGACCGAAGTTTATTGTGCCGCTTCATTTTCGAAGTTGTCTTAAAATGGGGCGCGGTATACAATGTATCTTCAGTCGATTCCCGAGATGTTCCTCCCCCTTCGAAGATAAGGACGGGGTGCCAGCGAGCGTTCATGGTAAAGGATCGGATTGTGCAGCGAGCACACAACGGCAAGAGACAAGTAAGTCCTGATAAAAAAGAAGAAGCTAAAACTGAGCGTGAAGTGGCTTCCATCTTGGCGGGATTTTGAGAGTGGCAAGACCGGCGCAAACGTCGCTATCAATATCGGCGAGAAGCACTTCACGATTGATTTCAAAAACGGAAAACCCTAGACAGCATTTGCGAAACGAATATAAAGTACGTTGACGTCGTATTGGGAAGAAAGAATATGGCAATGGTTGTGCGTATCTTGGGCAGCGTGAGTGGCATCATCCACCCACCTATGATGTTATTCATAAACGCGAATAGGAGCAAGTCCATTTGAGGTGTCAAGGACAACGTTGTCGGTTAGGGAGATCATACGGGGCCGAAGGGTTGAATATATGAGCGTCCGTTTCGAGCGTATCTTACTGAGAGAAGAGCGAGGACTGCCGACGCGCGTGGACTTCAAAAGACAATCGTTTTGGAAAGTTGTACTGACCATCTTGGTGAATTCGAGGGTGAAGAAGATCTCTAACGCTTAAACGGGGGGCCGCGTTATTTACCGCCAAATGCAATTGACCCATGCCAATCCGCATACTCTTTTAAAGATTGCTTTTTATCATTCACCAATGTCTGAGTGTCTGACAAGAAGAATTGTCAAGATGTCAGATCGTCCGTCATTTACGATTTATAAGACAATGTGAAAGGTCAGCACTTTAGCGTCATCATAAGGAGCGGCCAACAGAACACGATTTTGCACGGAAATAAAGAGGAGCACACGCGCGCTATGAGATAGTCCAATTTTGAATTTCCAATAAGACACCAACCAATAGCCATGGCTGCGGATGCGGATTTGGCAGACGCGGGTGCAGCGACAGCCGCTGGTCGCAAGATAGCCGCGGTAACGAAGCCAGTGCGTCCATGTGGTGTCGTGGTGAGGCTACAAGTAGAATTGGGTATTGGGTAAGGTCTTTGGGTGATATCAAAATAAATTATAACGAGTTCGTATATTCCAGTGATATTTATTCAACAAAAACGCGTTTTAGATTGTGAGGAAGCAGAATCGCACGTTTCGAAAAAAGCCAGGAGAGGGGCGCCTACTGTTGTTACAGTCCAGAAATAATTGCTTAGAAGTGGTTCTACATTGGATACGTCAAATGGAGAGCCTGGCTCAACCATCATCACACTGGGCGAAATGCCCTCCGTGATTTCTTCAGTTACAATCCGAGCTCGTCCACTAAGTGGGGTCTAACGATCACAGGAAATTAATGACCTCTCCGTTGATTTAGAGCGATGGCGAACTGGATGTTGATCTGGTCGAAATGGGTTATGATAACGAAGGTTTCGATGACGTGAATAATGATCTCTTAACGCTTTTCGATCAGCAACAGCAGCGCCAGGAAAACGAAATACGTCGAAACGGCATGCGCGATACGGTGCTGGCTACATTTTATGATGCCAAAATTAAAATATTATCCGGACTCTACACGGGGAGGGTGCGTGTCCGTCCATCCGTCACGAAATCCGATGTGAATATGCGACATTTGGACTGGCCAAAAACAATATTTAGGTACCCCCCCCCTCCTTCCCCTCCCCATCGACGTGGACGGTCTGGGGATCCGTCGATGCGCCTACTGCGACACACTCCTGGCCTGGGAAGCCTATCAAGAATGGCAGCGCGACACTGCAGGGCGTGCGCTAGTGGTCCAAACGCCCTGGCTTTCTGGCACCGCCCAGTGCCACCGTCGCCTCTACCGCAACCAGACCAGCGGCAGCAGCACGAGAAGTTGGTTGCCGCTATGATGGGCCAACGCCACCACTACCAGCTTTCCCGTCTAGCACGGACCGTGTTCGCACTACCCGCAGACACTGCCGTATGCAGCCTCACTGTCACAGCAAGCGCCGCTAGAAGCAACATGAGTCAATACACTAAAACGACCTCAAAACTTAAGTACTATCACATCCTATGGTAAAAAGGGGGAATGTTGACCAAAAAAGAAATACATTCGTCCGACCTTATTAAACATGTGTCAATCGTGCAGCATCCACGCAACATTATTCGGTGCAGTGATCGTAGACGCCTCGGAGGAGCAGTGCGTATGCTGGCCCTACTTATCAGGATAAACACCACCTAGCACGCATAAGCTTTAACCTACCGAGATAATACTGTGATCACCAGCTCGCAGTCGTGCCTTGCTTCGATGGAACACAAACTCAAATTTGACTGAACAAAGCCAATATCCATAGCTTTCCGGACTACACGCGGCAGTAGTATTAATTCTGGCTAAGATTGTGAACTTCTCCCCTAATACTCCCGAGCGGCATTTAAAAAGTCATTGATGGAAATTCCCCCCGGGTAAAGACACAATGGCGCGTAGAAAACCGACACCCCCCCCCCTTTCAGGCGGGATTAGCTTATTCAGCCCCAAGACCGTCTCACTATTGCCATGCTAAAATCGTACCATCCCTAATTAACGATGGAATTAGATAACTGAAGGCAGAATTAGGGCCGAGAAGAGCTATTAATAAGCAATAATTATCGCGGCAGGATTATTGAGAGGCACCATACATACACAAAACAAATTCGTTTTTCTTTATTAGTAGTGGTTGGTGCGAGTTAGGGATTGGCTGGATCAGTTACTGAGTGACTGGAAGAAAAGTACAAGTCAGTAAGTAAGTAGTGGATTAGTTAGTTTGTTAGTGCGTGAGAGAGTGGGTTAGTGGAGAGTGAGTGAGTAGGTGAAAATATTTGGTTCAAGAAGATTTTGAGTCTACCGGCAGCATAATGCTGTAGTTCACGGCTTAGCAAACCGGAAGTTGAGATCTCGAGGTGGCTCTTATTATTTTATTTTGGTTTCTGCCTACTGTACAAATCCGGCCGGAATTAGCAGTGCTGCGTGCGCTTTACTGGTGCTTTTTTTTTTTAACTCTTCGATCTTGCCTGTAGCAGTCCAGGCACAGTCCACATTCCCCGCTGCACGTTTCGGGTTCTAATGGCTGGGTTGGGCGTATAGGAAGTATTACCGGTTTCAAGAAAGTGTGGCTTGGAGACTGTTGTAGTCGTAGCGGGTACTTGTTCACCTTCGGGCGACGAATCACTTGATAATTCGGCAACACTTGGTTTTGGTGAAGAACAGCATAGCGAGTTAGAACGAAATGATACTTCAGGAGCTGAAATGGCTATTGCTATCTCCGACGCAAATTGTACACATCCAGGGAAATAGTTCCCAGGATTCGTGCAAACCACCCGTACTTAAGATAGTATTATACCTGGTACAAAGATATCTGAGTGCGAGAAAGGTGAGAACGAGTAGCGTATTCTTTCATTCGAGCCTGGCTTACTACCTAACGCTTGTTGAACTTCTCTGAGTCACCAGGGGCCCTAAGACACCCGAAACACTGACTCTTCTCTCCTTGCAGTATCTCTTCTCTCCGAGGAATCCGATAGTGCCGCGAATAACCTCTCTCCACCGCCAAATGTATTTCGATTGGTAATAGGCTCGAAGAAACGGGATAACCCATTAACCGAGGTTACACGCTGGATATACCCTCTAGCCAAATTAGAAATTGGAAGCGTTAAAGCGTTTATTCCGCAATATACATGCTCTGTGGCAAGCCTCTTCAGTACTGCTCCACTCGCGTCCCTCCCGCTTACTATTCTACACTCCTGGTGCTGCACAAACACTGGGGCGTCGCTATCTCCGAAGAAGTGGCAGCGTGTCGTGGTGTAACACATCTCGGTACATTTCAAGCCGAAGAATATACGCCGTGTTGGACTTACATACAGGATGAAGCCAAGGAATGTCATCTACGTGGTTCATGCTTTGGCATCGCTACAACGTTTCAAACAACTACTGATATCCTCTCATTTGTGGCCGGGCCTTTTGACTACTGTGTTACGGACAAGCTTACTACGAGCCCAAAGGTATGTCGGTATCTTGTTTCACACTGTCATCATCTCATAACTTTCCGGTTAGTTTAAACGTTCTTGCAGGATAATTGTAGATGATATCCTGCATTGATGACAAGTAACTCCCAAATGAAAGAAGCACCGTTTTCTTTAACGACAATTTAGAGCATAACTGTTACCACAAAGGTGCGAAGCGTGCAAATTTGTATTGTATCTTGTTGTAACGTTCTGTCATCCACTGATTGAGAATAACCGCTTGCTCTGATCGGTCTTGAATCCAACAGACAATTAATGAGAAGCACCTACTACATACTTACCCAGTGCAATGTTAACACTAGCCCCCTTTACGTCAGAGATCGTATAAGTGCAGCGTCTAGCGCTGTGTTCTGTTTTGCAGCTGTTGCTGCAACAATAGTAGCCGCGACACTACTGTCGCGGTTTAGACTTGAGAGCCAAAGTACGCAGTTATCACTTGCTATTTTCATACCGTGCTCAACAACGTTGCAGAAGGTGCCGAGAGCATGCTAGTCGCAGCCCTTGAAGCAGCGTTGTCACCTCCCTGGCGTTCTTTCCTTTTGCTGCCTCTCACAATATCGACTGCCGCTTTTAGAGTTTTAACCTATTATAATTATTGGCCCAATCATATTGTTTGTGATCTCTGCTGACGAAAGCTTCGTTCGTTGTGGTTTATGGTGATAAATATTGTGAATTCTGCCTAACTTTACCAAATCGGGTCGATTTCTAGATTTTTAAGAAACTGTGTCAATACAAGTTCTAGTCAGTTCGTGAATTGCCCACGGCGAAAACATGGGGACACATGTAAACTACGATTTGTACTTAGTATGATATCTTTAGTAAAACCAAGTGTCATTAGCGATTGAGCCGGATCGATTGAATCTATCGCGCACGGAAACTTCAAGTTGAACCCGACATATCTTCAACGGAAACAGACCAAACCAACTAACTGCAGTGTAATTATGCTGGCTCAGACTAATTTTATGTAACCCGATTTTCAACGTGCTCACACTGAATAGTCTGAGGCCAACTTACACTCATGAACATTGAAAAATATTGAACCTGCATATATTTTGAACTTCAATGCAAAGTGTATTATATGCACTTAAGCTGAACTGGACGAGTGCGCCGTCGCCCATGCTGTTCATTACCACGGCATCTATCAACTCACCTTCTCCACCGCTCTCCCTCACTAGCTTGAGCTTCATCATCGGTCCGATGCAGGCTGGACCGTGCCTGCAAAGTCCTGTGGGTACTTCTTAACGATCTCGTGAAGATGCGGGTAGTGTTGACTTGTAGACTAGATTCCATCAGTACTGAGCAAAAAGCCACGATGCAGCATAGCTTTGTGAGCGTACTTGTTTCCATTCCTATCATGCCTCTGGTTCACTTCTCTTACTGCACCTACCGCTAGCTGCAGGAGAAAGGGATTTCCTGGCTTTCCCAGCTTTTTCAGCTTTCCAGAATAGCTACCGTCTTATCTCGCATTGCTCTGTCAGTTCTTGACTTCAATTAGTTCGATATTTTTATATCGTTCCACATTTCGTGACCATACTCCCTTAACACTTCCTTCCTCGTGGGCATATCCGAAAATGCCTTTCTTCCTTTTGTCAGAATCTCCGACATCACAAACATAGTCATTTTGTATGGTTCCTAATAAGAACGATTGGAAGTTCAAACCTCAACCAATATCATCCGAGGTTCGCCGACATCCCTCTGACTTGTGCTTCGTATTTCAACTGAAATTATGACCTTGACGAAACGACATGTCGAAGAGGAGTACACGGTTAAGGCTTCCTGTTGGTTCTTTGTTCTCCAGACGAACGTAAAAAGGAATACGTGTTATATTTGTAGCTCGAGATAAGTGGTAATTGTATGGTGAAGCCAGGTTTTTAGGAAACCATTCATTCGTCTCGACATTCATTTCTCAAGACTCTCTGTTCTCACTCACGTTGTCCTCGTTCCTCCCAAACCTTCTCCTCGCTACCCCCTCCCAGATTCAGAGACCCCCAAACCTCCCCAGACATGGTTAGGGAACGTGAACACAATATAGCCGGCAAGGCTACAGCAGAAACTAGCAGGACATATAAACTGGAACGAGAGCAGGAGCGTTTGACCGACTCTCTGAGAAAAGCTGACCAAGCAGCCGAAAATAGGTATGGCATGGCTGAGAAACGGGTACGCCACTACATCGAGGTTTTGAAAACGGCATTGGGTCAAACGGAAGAACAAGGTAAAGAAGTGGCGTGATTGCTGAAAGAGACGAAGGTCAAGACAGAGAAGGATTCGGAGAGTACGAAACAGCAAGTGAAGAAGCTTCGAAAACAGCTCAAACAAATGTCACAACGCGTGCTACAAGCAGACGAAGCTTTTGAGGCCGAGAAATCGAGCGGTGAAAAATATAGGTTGCCCTCTGTAGCGAGGTTGTGACAGGCAAAAGTGCTTCTAAAAGAAAAGGAGGAAGAAGCCATGAAGAGTGACCTAGAAGCGCATGATAAGCTCGACAAGTTGGGTCACAGATTTAAAACAAGTTCGCGCAGAGCTCCAATTGGCTAATGAACGCACAAACAATATGAAGAATCTCATGCAAGACTCCTATTCACTGGCGTTTGGAGTCATTGCTAATTTACACGTAATGGGTTACCGTATGACCTTGAGCCACAACCAGCTCAGTGCACTGTTAAGCGCTTTCAAAACTCTAAAACGAATGGAGGTCAGACATTTACCGTAAACGCAATGATTTCAATGAGTAATTTCGGTGTCTGCGACATAAATTCGTTTCCAAAAACTGTCACTTGTCGGCCTGCGGCCGATTACTTGCTGTGAACCAGTACGTCGCATCGGCCCTTGATACATGTGTATGCAACTACGTCGAACGCCAACAACACAGCTACCGGCAAGTATTTGTTCACGGTACCAACGGGAAAATTCTGGTTGTGATGTCCGTGACAGTCGCGGACGTCTTCTGTACGTTCCTCCCAGATGTTGATGCTAAGCGTGAACACGCGGTGTGCTGGACACCGAGAATACGTATACGGCAGTCACAATAGTTGCGGTGGGGCGTATTTACGAAAATTCGGATGTTGAGATGTATGCATGCTTGTCAGATGATTCAAACAAATCTAGTGTCAGCAGTCATCTGTTGGCGACACTTCTCGAGTATCTACTACTTTGTGGTTTGACAAACATATTCGTTTGGATTGTGCCTTCACGTACAAAACACATTGTAATCGGTTAACAACGTACACTCTGCATCTTGATATCCAACGGCTAAGCCGCTCTTATAGGCCCTCCTCTATTGTGCCTTCGTTTTGGGTGTTCTCATGCCTTGCTGAATTATGAGGAACAGGATTGTGCTGAACTTGCTGACGTTTTCGTTTTTGCCTGTAGGCTTCCGAAGCTGCAAGCGCTTACCAACACTGCCTGGGATAGGCTTGCCACAATCCCAATCATCGTGCCATATTGCAAAGCACGACTTATTTACACGTCTTGATTTCTAGACGCAGCACGCCGCCCGACGAATGCCGACAGCTTGAGCCGATGTCTCCTTAGCTGCAAAAGAAAGCAGCTTTTGGACGGAAGCCTTTTGGCCGTTCTACACTTGTGGTGATTGCCTCGGGAAATATCAAGGCACTCCCGCCAGTTAGCTGGTGTCAGTAATACCCACTCTACCTGTTTAGCACGAAGACTAGTCTTCAAGTAGATGGTTCTATCATTTTGGGAGGTCTTAAATTTGTACTGCTGCGGTGCTGGAACTACCACTGTCTTGACTTTTGTGTAGTAGGCTTCAAACGACTTGGCTTTTTCGTCGAAGGTGAAGTTGGGGTTCTCAGTTCTGACGTTGGTTCAGCTCGTTTTAGGGATAGTCCCAATTGTGGCAGAAACACAGACTAGAGTCATCTCGAATTTATTTGTCCCTGGACTCTGAATGGCGTCGAGGCATCGGATATTCAGACCGATTTATTTATAAATTAGCTCTGCAAACGGATTTATTTATAAATCGACTCTAATCCTGCTTTTGGACTGCGTCCGTAATTTGACATTTTAAATATGAGTAATCGACCATGAAACATTTCGAGCGTAATTGGATTTAGATATTAATAAGGATCGGATAATCTTATTTAGACTCTCAATCAGCCGATTTACAATTCAATTAGACAAACTACCGGTAATTGGTTTTAATTACTCGCCGACATGACCTTGAGAACACGCAGCGCAATACCACTACATGTTCTTGCCTCATTTGCCACCTATAAAAAAATAGCTACAGACCTTACACACACAATGCATTCGCTTCCGGCTGGGATCATTGATTTCACCTTGGAAGTTATTCGTCTCGATTGGCACATGATCAGTTGATCTAGGGCGTCTCCAAGTTCTCTCTATTGAAAGCAAGCCCCTTTAAATCTTCTAAAACATAAATAGATGTGAGCGGAGTACTTCACGAAGGTGAACCCTGTTGCCGCTGTACACCGTATCAATTAGAAAACAACAAGCCAAAATATAACAGTCGTACCGGAGACAGTAAACAGTGTGTGGACAGCAACTGAGAATAACTTAATCTTCCACTTGTGCGGCTTATCGGCCAAGAAAGTTCTTGTTCCGTTGAACCTTGGCGGTAACATGCCTTCATCGAAGGATAGCAGTCCGCTTGACATGTAGCCTTTCTTAAATGTACGCTGGAGCTTATCGATGGCCGGCCCAACCTTCCGCGCACGATCCAATTTGGCACGCTATCAGTGATATCTGAAAGGTGGAGACGCTGTATTAGCTCATTAAACCTAGAAAGCAAATTGAGTAAAGTGTTATTCCATTGATAGTCAAGTCGGTGCCACCCTATCGTTGGTCATGGCCCTGTTTCGCGATATCCTGTCTCTAAATGTCTTGACCGGAAGAGACCCAACCGTAGCAGTGCTCTACTTAGTTGAACGTCGTCGTTTCGGCTGGTACAGTACGCATCCAATTAGAAAACCAAAAATGTTTGTATATCAGTGCGGCTCGAATGTTGGCATTGATTGAAGGTGCTGACGTATTTGCTGCAACGTTGTTTGACCTTTCGTTCGAGAAACGTGCTCTTTCACCCTTGTTTACTTTGCTTGCTGCTACGGGATCGGCTTGACGAAGTCTGAGCCGCATACCTATTGCTTTCGCATGCAATTCGAGGAAGCAATTCCTTCGACATGAAGGATCAAAAGAGGTTTATTGGAGAGCCCAACGCAGCAGAAGAGCTCCTTTGTTAGCCCCCACTCTCCAGAATACAACGCTTTGTATTATTCGTGAGCTTCAGTTCATTTCAGGCTGCCATACATTCTAACGTAAGTGTATGAATAAAAACCTCAACAAGAAACGGAGAACCACTACCCTCGTCCCATTCAGTTCTCTACAATTCCTTGATCTCATCACGATTCTTGGTGAGCTTAAGCAACGTATCGTCGCCATTCACGTTGACCCCAATCTACCACATGAATACAGCAATATCCTTGCTGCAGTGTTGCCCACAAGATTTACATTTCCATCCTCATCGTCGGTTCCTGATTTATCCTAGTCAGAGGGCCATCGGAATACAGAATATTGATACATTAGCTGAGCGCACCCGCTACGCGACGGTGGGTTTGTTTTCAGTCCCAGTTGCGTGGGCCAGTCAGCCTCCACTTTGCTTCGGTGGGCTTGTGTTGATTCCATACGAAAACGTAGACTAGGTAGTCCCGCCTCCGCTGCTTTTTTGAGTAACTGGTCCACACGCCCAAAGTTGTTCATTTAAATGTTATATGCTGCCCCAATTACCGGAGCATGAAGACCCCTGTGAACAACTTCGTTGTCAGTCCAGTGATGCAAAGGAGATAACCCGTGAACGCATTACACAGCCTTTTGAATGTCTGCACCAAGACCTAGACTCGACAGTATTGCTGCCAAATGATTCGTGTCGAACACAACAACCTTGTTATCCATAAAAACAACGTATCCAGCTCAAGGGGCTTTCCTCAACGAAACTTTTAATTCCTTGTGCTGTCGTGCAGGGAATTGGCTTGCATTTTGGTGTCACATTCTACAGGTCCTTCCAGCCAGGCACCGGTTCAATAGTAGCCACAAGTTCTCATGTCCCGCGCTCAACGCTTGCCATTCTGTTTACTGACTCAGTCAGAACAGGTCGATTCCAGCCATTGTCCAAATTCAAGCGAGCAGTACCTAGCATACGAACCTCAATGTCAGTACGCATAAGAATTGCGCTCGCGAGAACATGGCGAGTGTAGAAGTTGTCACTGACAACTAAACGACGCCCCCACCGAGATTGAAACTGTTTTGTCTGGCGTGCAACCACAGCTACCCACAGCGAAGATATTTTTTTCAACATGATACATGGTCGTCGTGAAGTTGCAAGAAGCGGTGTCCGGAGCTGTGGAAACATTTGCATGAACCACTGAGTTGGGGACAGACTGGATATTAACCCCGAAGTGCTGTCCCAAAACGTATAGACGTAGAGCGGCGGCCACCTTGCTATAGCGTAAAGTTGACAGCGTGCTTATCAGGCTTAATGCGAATAAACTATTCTTCCTTGGTGTGGGCCGTTATTCTGACCGACGTTTCATCCAGCGACGACACACCAACTGGATTCGCTAACTATGTAAATCGCGGTTGTAAATGGCGCAGGATGTACCGAGTGTATCAAAGCGGGTCCAGGTCCTTCTCTCCAGGAGTCACACTGTCGGAAGTACATACAGTGACCTTGCAACGAATCGCTTGGAATCATGCACGACCTATTACAACGCCGAAGCCACTCTGCCCAAGGAATTATTTTACACTCCAGTAATTCGTAATTGCATTGAACTTGCGCAGACGCATAACTAGTTCGAATACAATGTATGCGTTCCATTTACCATTCGCCATTGTCTTGCCACACACTCCAACAATGCGTTGATTAGTCCAACCCCAACATATTTTCTCTGAATTTCTTGTTCATGAACCGCGAAAATAGCCCCAGTTCCCCGCTTTCAGTATATTTCTTGCGAATTTTGGTTTCCTGTATTAAATGAAGACTGCTTACACTCTTCCAACCGTGCAAATAATCTTCGAGTTCTCGCGGGGGGTGGATTTTGAACTGGTCTGCCGTCTTCTTTATCATCTTCGTCGTTGTCAACCTCCCACTCGCTAGTCTCGGTCCAATCACCATTAATTACTCTAGCACCAAGCTCGAACCCCGCACCATGTTCAATGGGTCTGGCAAGTCTTTAATCACTTGCGATGCAATATCATCGTCTCCATCACCAGCCCCCCCCCCCCCACCCCTGTTTTTGTAGAGACAAAGCAATTGCACTGAAACGATTTGACTTAGTTAAGTAGATAACACATCCATATTCGTAATGAAGCCTGTGTGGCACCCAGCGTTTCATCCGAGCCGCTCATCCATCCTTCTGCACACCACTTCATCGCGCGGTACAGGTCTACGGGCTCGTACTTCTCTCCGTTCAGGAACTGCATGAGTTCTACATCCCCTTCTGTCTTGGTACATGTCCTTTAGCCATTTTACGTTTCCTTGATCCATGGGCTGCAGAGCAGCGGTTGTGTTAAGCGGCAGTTTGTGCACCCGTACGTTGGAGAGTTCGATTTGAGCTTTCGTAGTGGGAGGGGGCGTTATCGACAAGAAGTAGTAGGTAGCGCACTAGTTCTTGCATGTTCGCGTTGAGAACCAGCAGCCACTCGCAGTACTTGGTATTTAGCATACAGGCCTTGCCCGTATTTAAGGCTACACCAAGTTCAGCGAAAACATTGTGATCTTTCAGAGACCTGGGAACTTTTGACTTGCCTATGAAATGCAAAGGAAGCCGGTCCATGACATCTGTGTTGCTGGCAACGCACACTGTTATGCACAGCGTTGACTGCCTTTTGCTCTTCTCGCTTTATATCGGTTGTCAACGTGCCTTTCAGTTCTCGGCGATAGTAAAATGGAGTCTCGTCCATATTATACACATCTCGCGGATGATATTGGGCGACTATAGCCTTCAGATCGTGCATCCCGATTGTCACAGTGGTCTCGTCGAGCGACCCTGCCTCCCCGTGACGTAGCGAGAACCAGAGGCCCCTGCGCTGCTGGAATTTGTAGAGCCACCCGGGGTTGGCCCCTTTGTGGACGTCTTCAATGGCCTTGGTTAGGGAGAGCACCATTTCCCCGATGACGGTGTCATTTCCGTGCCAAGCCTTGAACTCGTTGATGGGACCATTAGGCGCTCGTTCGATGCGCGCAAATCTGCAGCCAACCATCGCTTCCGTTGAAGCTGAGCCTCGTTGAACTCGTGCTTGCGATCCAGAATGTCGCGAATCGCCGATCTTGAATTGTTGAGTTGCCCGTGTTGCAATATCACTCAGGTTCCATTTTCGCAGCAGCTATAGCACAAAGCTCGGGCTTTGCAAGATTGTGAGCCTGACGTAGGAGGAGGGGCGATGGACCATTGCTTGGCTTGGCAACAAAATTTATGAGAGACTTAGTGTCGAGGTGGCTTCGCGCCCAAATTTGAAGTGAGATCGGAGGGCATTTTATCCCTCCCCGAGGGGGAGGAGGGGGGGGGCTATGAAAATCCTTGTTGGAAAGAAGATGGGTACCCCGTTGCGCATACCAAACTGCCGTTATCATCAGTGTCCTATCATGAAGTATTTCACTTCGTTAGAGGTGAGCAGTGGCGAATACGGAGAGCAGGACTGTAACAGGGAGGCATGTTCTTCTGTCCATCACGTCCTTGTATCATCTGACAATGGGTAAGTACCAGAAATTATGGTCCAGAATGAAGTCCGGATGCCGGCACGATGTGCAAACTACCATAACTTCGATTAGCATGTCCATGGCTTACTTAAGCTTCGCCTACAGTCCCTTTTTATCAAGTCGCATCTACAAAACCTCCATCATTCTTTTGAGCCACTTCAAAAGTATAACTTGAATTTTGTCCAAAGAAGTTGTCGTAATGACGCCACCAAGCCGACGGCAACAAATCGGACCGATTCACTACAGTCCAGCCAAATAGTCATACTCCAACCACCTCGAGGTCAGGCCTGTGTGTGCTCACGTCCACAGTAGCGACTGGTTAACCCCACACACCACAGCGTTTCTCTGATTTCCGCGGCGTTGCTGTGCGCTGGCTCACTCAACACTGCTAGCTGTTGGTGGTACGACGCTGTCCATCATGGTATCACCGATACACCGCGTTTCCATTTAATATTTTCGTTGGGTTTAACCTTAGATGCGTTCTATGGTACCTATGAAGAGATCGTGCTGGTATATCCGAGGTCATCTGTGTATCGATGTAGCCGATTGTTGGACCTGAATGGATCTGTGTGCTAATATTGTACGAGCTAAGCGATGAACCACTAGTGGAGCAATGCCCCCTAGTCTTGCCCATCAACTTGCATGAACCGCTGAATCTGCACGGACACAAATGTCAGTACAATATGTTCTGTACCTTCCAAACACGATATCACGAGCACTGTTTTCACGTACCAATCCAACATGACTGCATATGCTCATCGCGTCACAAGATCGTTTGCAACATGTGGGGCTCGCAGTAGTTACTTCCCATGATGTCTGTCAGGTGGACAGTGTAAGCGCCTCCAATACGCGTTCACACAGCTGACGCATGTAGCTACACTGATTTATCACCATTCATTGCATACAGTATACTTCCTTGGCGTCCATTGCGAAACAGTCTCCATTGCAAAACAGTCTGCACGTGCATCATGTGGCCTGCATCAAAGACACCGCGCACCCTTCGTGTTTGGCTTGATGGTCAACACGATGCTGTCACTGCCGAACATCGGCTTCTCCAAGCGTTTCACATCGGATGTGTTTATGAATCTTGGTGAGCGCAGTTCCCGTGTCATTGCTTCCCCTCTCGAGGACATCCACCGCCACAGCATGTATTTGTACAAGATTATGTTCACCAGCATCACCAGGTTAGACCACTGCGCGACCACTGCGCACACTGTAGTTCCAATGACGTAGAACAAGACGCCCGTTACCAAAATCGATATCCCCTAAAGCGATTCCTCTCCATATGAACACTTGCAACGGCGCCTTCGTGATGTGGTACACCAAGGACTTGATATCGGTGCCCAGCTATCAATAGCGACCATCAGCATAGTACCTGCCATTTTTTTTATCAGACCTTCGCTGCGCTACAAGCTTCACATGCCGAAATAGCATGGTCTACTCATTTGCGCCATCGGCACAAGCACATTCAAAGTCTCATATGCGAATCACACAGGTTACTCACTGATGCATACTGCTGGACAGGTCAGACGGGTCTAGTCCGTGGGCGAGCTCCAACGCCATGACGAGTAGAGCAGCAATATCCTACTTAATAACGTCTTGTCGACGATGTGAGTGAACGGTAACGACCATACGAACTCGTAGTGATTCTGCTAGCGCGTCCTCGCTGTAGTTCAGATCAGGGTAGAACGCTCGGTTCGTTGCATACGACTACACGTGCCACTCGACTCGATGTTGTTCGCGTAAAGCTGCTGAACTGCTCGTTGTGTTACAGCACCTCGTACGGGTAGGACTAGGACGCCACACGTCCAGTTCATTCTCATTCACCCCCTCCGCCACGGGCGACAGCACGTACACGATCTTATATGCCAGCATCGGCGACAAACTCAGCTCTACGATGAGTTGGCATCTTTGGTATAGTTCGGGCTTTTGGTGCTGTGATTGAAACCCAAATTGCTGGGGATCTACATGCTCACTTTGCTGTTTGGTTATATGGATTTCCTACAATTTCTTTGGATTACCAAGAGTCGATGGAAACAAACACAATTTTTCGGGTTCGAGTAATTTAGCTTGCAGATTGTGTGCTATCTACAAAACTTCCATGCATTTTTAACATGAACAAATTCGTTGCTCCGCGGATAGCTCTTTGGAGGCGACCGTACCTGGTGTCGACGCACCAGGTCTATCGTCAACGCAGTAACAAACCTCAAAACCGCTATATCTGCCGTCTCCAGGTATTATAATGCAGCTAGTTGTGTCTCACTACATCCTGACTTCACTTTCAGTTCTTGTGCATCTCGGATTACCAAAACATTCGATGCAGGAACCCGCTTTGTGCCCAGGAACTTATTGGAGCGTTCTCGGTCGCACCAACACGCTTGAAGCGTTTACAAGAGTATTACGACTCCGTGTCGTCACAAACACCGCATTTGGAACCTCGTTGAAAGCATGAGACTTTGCCCTCATTTCCAACGATTGCGATGGTATCTAAGGCATTCAAGTTAAATTTTTGGCAGCACGTGATATTTGAAGTTGCGTGTCGACACCTTCTCTACGCCTACTCAAAGGATATCGACGATGCTGTCGGGGAGCCCTTGCTCTCATCGCAGAGCTGCGTCGCTCTTTGCAACATCAAACCATAGCTGATCGCTTTCTTGGCGGTGAAGCAGGGACCGGCAAGTCTACGGTTGTTGACGCACTTCTGACTATGGTCAAGCAATGGGGCCGCGAGGGTAGTGTGAAGACAATGGCATTTACAGGTGCAGCGGCCATTAACATCCACGGTAAACGATGCACAGTGCCCGCAACCTCAAGCTAAACGGGACCGAGCCGAATTTTGCTCCTTCACTCGATATGAAGGCTCGGTTTAGCCGAGTCGTACTGGTCAACATTGATGAGAATCTCAATTACCAATCAAGCTCTCCTAGGAAGTACTGACAGTGTATCGCGGTCGATGCCAACGGCCCTTCAGAAGTTTATGGGGGGGGTAAGCATGGTTACTTATTGGTACTTTTCTTCAGCTTCCACCAGTGGGAGGACTTCCGTGTAAGTCCACTTCTGGTCGCTCACATCCTAAACTGCAACAACCACGTTAATGGGTTACTCATGTTTGTGTGTTATTTACAGGCTACCAGGCTCCTTCCTGTTCTGCGAATCGACTACGTCATGCTGGCTACGCTCTATACGCTGCCATCAATCTCGTCGTATTCTTAACGAACACATGCGCGCACGATTGGATCCCGTGTACGCAGATATCCTCGACAGCCTCCGCTGGGGTCAGCTTTTGGACGAGCAACTTCACACTTTGAACACTCGCGTGCAACCTGCAAATCTGCCGTATGAAGCGCCGGCAATGCCAGCTCGTGACACGTTTTATCGTCCAGTTGTCGTCTGCACCGACAAGCTTCGATGTGCTATAAACCATCGCATGATTTTTCAGGTTGCCGAAACGCGTAAAGTAACGGTGTACGAGTGTTTGGCATCACGTCACCACGCTCTAAAACGATTGTCAATAATCTCGTCATATGCACCCAATGGCATCACAAATCGCGTGTCGATGAAGCTGTCATTTTACATTGGCATGCCCGTGATGACAACGCGTAAGCACGCGGTGCTTGTCGACGCTGACATTATCGCAACAGTGTCATCGCGACCATTGTTGGGATGCATCCCACACCAGATGAGCTCGAAATGACCATGTACACCGTGAATGGTATCGTCATTCACTGCTGCGGCTCCAGTAGCTACAGCTAATCAAACTTCATGGCTGCCACACACCGCTGGTCACCGGGTTTTCAGAAGGCGTCATCAAGTTGCCACCATTGCACGCATGTCTTCAGTTCAAAAAGGTTCCGAACTTGGCTCAATCAACGATCACGGTCGATCAATTTGCTGCGGTCCCTGCTTTTGTGTGTACGACAGAAAAGTTACAAGGCCAGACGTGCCACGACGGAGTTGTCGTAACGCCGTTCTTCGTCGAAGAGGGGCTCCAAAACAAACGCTGTACGTGGCCTTATCAAGTGCAACTTGCTTTGATGGCCTTATACTTACGGAAGAAATCACAAAAAAAATATCTAGAGAACTTCCAGTCAAATGAAGCCACCATGAACGAAATACTGGGCCTCTATTGAGGGTTACTGGTTTTGGGTACTGTGTACCAGTTGTACCCATTAACCGNCAAGTGCAGAACTCCCTCCGCTCAGCCCAAGCCTCGCTTCCAAGACCTCAACACCTTTTATCAGCCTCGTTGACCTGATCGTGTTGCCACCATAGGCATCGGGCCACTTGCAGTCACTGCAAATGTCCTTGTACTTCCGAGAAGACTTCTAAATGTATACAACCCGATAACAACTAGGCTGATAAATAATCATAATTGGGAGGATATGGTAAAAAGCGGTGTAGAAATACTACTTACCTCTTTTTTTACACAGCCAAACAATAAACCCACTTCAAGCCTCTACATGTTATGTGAAATGGTTCATCCTGATCGTGGGCGACAGTGAATGAAGTCACGAGTCGTGCCTACGTTCGCTGTCAGGGGGGGGGGGTATGTTGTCTTTTGAAGACTTCCTGAGAGACACGCGACAGCAGGACAAGTGTAAGTCGGTGTAGCGTGGTATGCGGGAAGTAAAGTCGTGGATGTGGTCGTCCGGGAATTTTGCAGAGAGCTACGAGATGACGATGGGAACTCGCGCTTTGTGAGCACTTGTAGCAGAACATGCTTCATAGTGCGTAGTGGACGAACGGATGAATCATCCTGAATATTCATGGAGCACACTGTCGAAGAATCAACGGAAGTGGCCGACGTGGGATCTCTCTTTGGCTTGAAGTGGAGTTATGTACGGCGGGACATCAACTTAGTGGTTGCTTTGATCGCGCTCACAGGTAGCGATTCATGGGCTGTGGTAAGCAGGAAACGCTGCTTTATTATTTTTGGATGCTGCTAAGGATGCTGTTTAGCTTTCCACCCGCGGAACGCTCTTATGTCTGCTACCGTCGGCCATTCTACAAGGTGGTGAAACGCAAGCACCAAGTGATCATCGCAAAGACGCTCTATACTAGCGCAACAAACCGGATCTGGCCGCAGTGATGGCAGCAAGGACGACAACAAGAGCAAGAGAGAGCAAAGTGATGGCGCTTTCGAAGAAGAGAGCGATCCTCCGGTCATCTACATTAACTGTGGATCCAGAACCACTTCAGAAGATGCTGCAATAGCAGCGCAGGGGTGATGCAAAACCCGGCAAGCGAGCGATCCGATTCTATTACAAAGAATAGGTCTGAGAGGGTCGCACTGAACACGAGAACTACCAAGACGCGTAAGAATGCCAGCAATGCGGTCACGAATACCACTTTGTGCTCTACTACGCTTGATGCGAAGGTGGCGACCACAGTTAGCGAGACAACAAGCGCGACTGCAAGTCACACACGCAGTTTTCGAGGCCTATGTGCTCCAGATGAGATGTCATCCGTGGCAGTGGAAGTTCCGTCGGCAACGCAGCAGCCGTATTTCAGTGATTATATAACTACACGGGAGCTTACGAAGACGGAAGTGAAAGAAGCGTGTATTGCACTCAATCTCAAACTTCGCAGAGACAAGCAAGGCAGACGTCAATATAGAAGACGATTGAAGAAGGAGCCATACCGACTATCAGACACACAGAAAAATCTGTTCGCAAACACCTACAAGGCCGCACGAAACGATGCGAGACCAATTGACTACGTGCGCTTATCACGCAGCTATCGCTTCAGCACGTTCCTAGCCACCTTGGAGAACGATATCATTGACGAGTTGAAGGAAGCGCTGATACAGCAGCGTGAAATAGAAGCTGGTAAGCGTACGATGACGAGTGTAGATTGGGTGGAGGAGTTGGCTAGGTGTCAGGTGCTGCATCAAAATGAGGTTGCTGAAATAGAGTTTGACATGAAGAAATTAGAGCAAAGACTGGCTACGGTAGAGTCGAATATCTGCGACCTTAGAATTCAATTGGCGTGCATGGAAACCGAGAACCGCCAGCTCCGAGATAAAAGGCAGCTCAACGCTTCGAATCGACATGATGTAGCGAGCTGTCAAGAAAGTATGGATGCTCGTGTACAGGAGATGCAAGTCTTTAAGGAGAGATTACGCCAGCAAGAAGAAGACCAAGCGCGCAAGCATGATGAAATCGTTGTGTGGTCTCCCAACCTTTCGCAGTTGCGCCTGGGGCTCGACCAAAACCAAGAGGGCCTGGTTAAGCAAGCTAGTGAACTAGCAGATGAACGTCGCAGGTTGGATATCCAGTTACCATTCCAGGAGAGAAACAGAGAAAATTATCAATATACACCGTTGAATGAACACTGGGGACAGGATGTGTAGATGAACCTCCCGCATTGCGTTTCAAGAAGGGCGGCTACGAGTGAAGGAGCGGCGTACTATTTAGATCCATCATTTGCAGCATAAAGCTTTCATTGCGTGCGATATCACCGAGTTATGGGTCGAAACATTTGCTCAAGATAATGGACGCGGTACGTGGATCATTCTATTGACTATCAGCGCATATGTGTAATCGCTCAATTCATGTTTGTAAGCAGCATAATAACTGCAAACAATCAGCGCGACCAAAAGCAACAGTGCAGAGATTTGACGACCTGGAAGCAGGGTGCTGGAAACGGATTTTACGACATTTGTACAGACCTCTGTCACGACGGAGATGCGAGCAAATTTCAAGACGTGAAGCACGAAAAAATTCCAAGCGCATTGTAGTAAACTACGCTGGCTGAGTTGTAGATGTGAATCAGGGTGAAGTGGTAGGCTATAGTGTGCATGTATTTAAATACGTCACTACGTTTTCTGTGAATTTCAATTCAATTCGATTAGTCTGGTGCGAGAAAGTAACTACTAATATCTCATCAGATGCAACTTACTTCAAACGCAAAGTATAGACTTTGGATGGCTGAAAGACCTCGCGCGCGAAGAGAACTTGAGAGAGGCTCGAGATGCGCTACTGTATCCCTCAGTTGAAACCTCGATAACTTCAACATGTCCCAATCTTACAAACTTGATCTCGACCCAAAATATCTTAAATTCGGTAACGTGGTTTGCCAATTCATGAGCCGATTTTGGCATGTTAAGCTCAAGTGGGTACATCTCCATACCCAATAGGCGGATCAACGAGAAAAGAGTACCATTGAAACGGCAAGAGCCTGACCTATTTTCGATGTGCTCTGCGATAATAACTGAGCGGTATAGACAGAGAAATGGGTCAATAAAACACGCCGCAATCCCAAATCTGAGAAATCAATGCGCTACCCAATCTAACCCATACCAAAACTAAGTACTTTTCCCGCGGTGCAGGATGGCATCGGACCAGGGCTCTTGCCTGGTATCGACCCTTATGCTTCGTTCAGCGTTGACAACGATACCGTAGATCAAGCTGTCACACTATTCATCGCCCTGCTGTCAGATACCCGCCTGACCGCATCCCGCAAGTCTTCATCGGTGAACTGTTTGGCGCCAGGGTTGACAGCAGTTCCGCTCAAAGATATCTGAGGATTATGATGCAAAATCTGATACACTGCGGGTCATGAATTGATACACCAAATCTCCAACCAATCAGCGTCGGTTAGAGTTAAATACGGTTCTATGATTGGCCAAAACCCCAAAAAAGGTTATGAAATTGGTGGGGTTCATGAATTGGTAAACCACGTTATTTTTTTGTTTTCTACCACACCATTATTTGCATACTGAAACCAAATTAAGTCTGCCTCGTCCCATCTTTTCGGACATCCCAGGTGGCAATCCGAGTTATCCAAATCTCTGGTTCACTCTTGAAAAAGCCAGCAAAGCCTCAGAAGCGAGCTGCTGCATACTCAAATCTAGTCACTTTTCGAACAGCACTACAGTATCAAGACCAACATGCGTGTGGCTTTCTCCCTTCTCGTGGCGTTCCCCGCGCTCGCCGCGGCGCGCAACGTCGTGACCATCGGCATGACGGGCGGCTGGCACGCGGCCAACGTGACGGACGACAACACGCAGCTGCTGGCCGACACGCTGAGCGGCAGCAGCTACTCCAAGTCGGTGGGCGACACGCGCGTGTGCTACTCGGTGGTGGCATCGCTGGAGACGCAGGTGGTGGCCGGCACCAACTTCCGCTTCCACATCGACGGCTGCGACGTCACGGACTCGGACGGAGCTTGCTCCGCGTCGACGCTGTCGGCCTGCGAGCCCACGGAATTTGTGGTGCAGATCTTCCAGCAGACGTGGACGGATACGCTCAAGGTCACGAGCATCAAGCAGGTGGCGGCCTCGGGATCCACTAGCGGCAGCATGGAGGCGACGGTGCAGCAGGGATCGGCGCAGCAGAGTACGTAAACGTGCTCGTTGCATTATTTTAGGGAGGAGGAGACTGCAGTGATAAGAATCACAATTTCAAACTTCCTTTTGCTTCGTAGCCGTTGTTAACTTTGTGTTTTGGTGTTGGTGGCTGATGTTGT
This sequence comes from Phytophthora podocarpi, assembly GCA_001314375.1. NCBI lineage: Eukaryota > Oomycota > Peronosporomycetes > Peronosporales > Peronosporaceae > Phytophthora > Phytophthora podocarpi. Next base: position 26,373 of record LGSN01000063.1, read on the forward strand.
AGTTGATGAGGAATTGGTGACGAACTTGAAGGCTGTGGAGCTGTTGGAGGACGAGAAGAAGGCGGTGGACGCCTGGATTGAAGTGAATGGCCTGAACCAGTATGGCGACGAGGCCACGAGGATGTACACTGGGGGCACTCCGCTGTTCGATGAGAGCACGGGCATGACCAAGGACCTCTACGACTACATCTTGAGCCGCCACCCGGACCGCCCGTGGCAGGCGGGAGGAGAGTTGGCGACGCTATTTGCGGTGGAGAAGGATGAGACACAAGGACAAGGATCCGTTGCAGGCGTGTTTGCTATGCTGGGTGTCTTCACAGTGGTGCTGGCTGGAGTGGCCATTCTAAAGATGCACCAGGGACGACGCGACCGCTTCCGCTACAACCCCATCCACAGCCGCGAGCTGTAGTGGGTGGCACGAACACCGCAGGACCCAACCGAGGAAGAAGCAGCAAGAGACGAGAAAAAGCAGCGTGTAAGTGTTGCGCAATATGAGCGGTTGGAATTTCTTTTCAACGCGGATGTATGCCTTTGAAGCACGTCCACAAGTTGTCGCCCTCACCGAACTCGTTCGTTATCAGGTCGTGGCGTTGACAGCTCCGGCCCCAGGTCAGATCAGAATGGTTGGCCATTCAGCGAAGTAAAGACATTGCAAGGCGCGCAGAAGTCATGCAAGCACAGCTACATGTAGCTTCATGGCCACCTCGAAGGTGATCCTAGCGACGAAGCACCCGAATAGCAATGTACTACGTAGTATGTGACAACGAAGAAAGCCGAACAGCGCAAGGAATGGGAACGTCGTTGCAGAGCGTGGCGAACTAATTGATCAATGCCTACAGGCCGTATGAGCTGAGCTGTTAGAAACGGAGTCCAGCACCGAATGTGGTCGGTAGAGAGAGCTGGATCCCGTCTTGGTGCTCCATTTATCGGCGCCTGTCCGTTAGCGATCGAAGAGACGCAAATTCGTCTGCTTGCTGCTTCCTGCAGCACTCCCCTGCGTTACGATCGCGGCGAGCACGAAGACAAGCGCCACAACTGAGTTGCACAAGTGAGCGTTTTCGTAGTTGAGCAGACCGACATGTCTGCTCTGCTGGTAGACCCAACTCTGGTCTTGTCCGAGGATTCCGAGTCAGAAGTCCATGGTCGCTGTGATGACGAGAGCTCCAGCTCCGACGATGTGTTATATGCTGGCACCGTGCAGCAGAACCCAACTCACTCGCCGTTAGTCGACGCTTCTGCCGCATCCGAGCAAGAAAGCGATAGCGGCTCGTTGATATTTGACACGATGGCTGGAGCTTGGACGTTCGTGCCCCTGACGCTCCAAACGGCTCAGGTTGCACTTGACGCCGTCCGCTACCAGAAAAACTACGCTCGGATCGTGACCATGCGCCTCTGTCTTCACTACATCAACACCATTCGCGTTCGAATGACTAGCGGCGTTATGAGCTACCTTATCTCGGTCGACGGGTGCGGAAGCACACAGGTTGTTGCAACAGGTCGCTGCGATATCTACTACTGCCGACCGTACACGTACGAGCTGCAACTGACGCAACAAGCTATTGGAAGCACCGTGTTCACCGTTCAGTCGATCTACAAGACGGTAGACCAGAAGTCTTTGGACGAGCTTCGCGAAGACAGCAACTTGGACTTTTCCACGGCCCCCGACGTAGAAGAAGGAGTCATCAGAGCAGCAAACATCCCGCTCCGAAGCAAGCAACCTGTTGCGTGGCAAGGTGCCGATGATAACTTGCTGGAAGGGTTGGACGACGAGCAGCCCATCGCTTGGACTGGTGGCGTGAACACCTTCTGGGAATCGCAGCCTATTGCAACGCAGCAACAAGCCACTGCCCAACCGTTGACCCTCCGTGCTGAGCCTTTGTCCATGACTGCTACGCACCCGGAGCTTGTTAACAGTGATAGCTCAGGGGCGACAACCGTTTCTATCATCGGAATCGCCGCAGTGGCTGTATCCACGATCGCTTTCGTGGTCGCCCTCGTCATGGTTCGGTGGCGTGCACGGAGAAGCTGTGGGCCGAGCCAGGAGTATTCACCCCTGCGACGCACACTCAACACCTCCGAGAATACAATCTCCATGGTCAGTAGGGATAGCGTCGGCGGTGCAGATTCCAAGCCAGACTTTGAGAAGGTAGAGTTATTTGGTTGAGGCCTGCAGGACGGTATCCGTAAATATCTATGCATTGACTTGAGTAATTACAGGAGGTGGCCGTGTCTTTGCAGTTTGGTCATGTCAGCCTCCAACGTGAAGCTTTTCCTCAGCAACTACCGTTAGAGGGATATCGAAACGAGATCTCGTAGTGGTCGCAGAGTATGGCATAGATCGCGCGCACCAAAAGTCGCTCTCACGTCCACTGCATTCTCCTTTATCTGCCTAATTCGGTTAGTTCGGTGGGCATGGCCGTCTCTGACGACTCAGCGCCAGCGTCTCCTGTTGTCGACGACATACAGCTTGAGTTTGACATGACACCAATATCAGGAGCTTGGACGTTCGTGCCGCAGACGCTGGAAACTGCCCAAGTCGGTCTAGATGCCGTGCGCTACCAATCCAACTACGTTCGAACCGTGACCACCCGGCTCTGCTTGCACTACATCAACACTATTCGAAAGCGAGTGAGCAGTGCCAGTATTACGAGCTACCTCTTCTCGGTCGACGGTTGTGAGCTCTCGCAAGTGGAGCCTACCGGTCGCTGTGATATTTACTATTGCCGGCCGTACACGTACGAGTTGCAACTAGCGCAGAAAGCGGCAGGAAGTGACGTTTTCATCGTGCAGTCGATCTACAAGACGGTCGACCAGAAATCTTTGGATATACTCCGGGAGGACAGCAACTTGGAGTTTTCTACAGCGCCTGAGATAGTGGAAGCAGCGGGAGTTGCGTCATTGTTCAACTTAGAGGAGGCTCCTGCCCAAACCGAGCTCCCTCAGGCAGCTGGTGATAAAGGGCACAAACGTCCGACCGGCGACGAACAACCTATCGCTTGGACTACTGACGTCTGGCCGGTTGAAGTCACCACCACCCAACCGCTATCTCTTCGCACTGAGTCGCTGTCAATGTCAGCTTCACGATCAGAGAAAACTCCAACTGTTGATTCTGCCACAGTGATTGCTATCATCGGGATCGCTATGGTGTCGGTATCTTCGATTGCGTTCGTGGTGGCGATTGTTATGGTTCGATGGCGGGATCGAGAAAACACACCAAAGCACACGCTAGACGAAGAGCATTCTCCCTTGGGCGGCAGACTCAACACTACCGAGAGTACGATCTCCACCACCAGTACGGACAGCATCACTACAGATACCAAGCCAGCGTTCGAAAAGATAGCAGGGTTCTTGATCTGACTGAGTACAGTTTAGCAGAATCCGTCTATGGTGAGTGCTACCGTAGTAAGCTCGGGGATCAACTTAGTTTTGATGCCGATCGGTCGATCTAATGTACACAGCACTTGCAAATTGTTTTACCTTATAATACATTAAAGCCCAGCAACTGCGGCACGGATGCTACTTAGCAGATCGATATGTTCCACAGAGGTCGGCTTAACCTTTACCTTGACAGTTCTAGTCTTTTCTTCCTTTGACGACGCTCTCCCAAGTGCATGGTCACATGCGCCCAAGCTATAACGCTCCGCTCGGTTAAAGGAATTGACAAATACATGACGAAATCCAGGTGCTCCTGCATAATAAATGTGCAGTGAGATCGGGTTGTGCCGAGGGACTGCTCCTTGCTTCATGTTGTTGGCAGATTCAGGTCGAGTTGGTTGAGCGAGACGTGTTAGCTGAACGCGAACAGCAAGACTCTCGCTTAACCGGCACAGCAGCGATCCATCCGGTTCATCGCCCAGTTCATCAGTTTGCTGAAGTGTACCATCGCGAAGTTTTCCTTGCGCGTCCCATTGTCGAAGAATAACACCGTTCCTTGCATCAAATAGCAAACCATTCCCATCGGACGTCGTCGACAGCAGCGTCTTTCCGCTTGGGTAGGCATTCAAAAAGCCCACACCAGCAGGGTCGAAGCTCAGAGCTAGCTGACCATCCTTGTGAGCCGCATAAACCCGATATCCGCTACGGTCTGCAGAGCTCTCGAAGTCGACACTAATTGCCACACTACCAGAAGGCCACCTAGCAATAGCTGAGCCGTCACACCGCACCTGAACGGCAACCACTGTGCTGTTCGGATAACTAATGGAATATTCCTCACCCTGGCGGAACGGTAGAGTTGATTCAGCCCTTCCATTAACCGGCACTGCAGTTGTCTTGGGCTTGACACGTCGTTTTGGCTTGCCGTTGCCTGGCAGCGATTTCTTCTTCTTGAGGAAGCTGTCATTATCGAACGTCGGGAGCGTCAGTACCGAGTCTAATAACGCTGAAATTCCAGTAGTTTTAGTCCCAGACTTCTCATTTGGATGTGGTTGATCTTCACTCGGTCTGTGTTCGCTCTGAAGGGTATTTCCTTCGCTATTCCGTGAGTGTTCAGCCTCTCTCATCTCGTGTTGATTGTCCACGGTTTCTAGTTGAGTGATAGCAGAGGTATTCAATTTCTCCGTTTGAGTCACTCCATTTTCAACTTCAGACAACTGATTGCTCAGTACAGCCACCGAATCCCCGTTACAACCCAAAGGAATGAAGTCCTGAACTGGGAACGCCCTCATGAACTCTTCAGCCGTCATCTGCAGGAACGATAACAAAATTCAGAATTCAGAACGTAAAAGGAGAACGGTGGAAATACAACAAAAGTATTATAGAAATCACCTGCTTCTTCGCCTTTGGGGGCTTTATTGGAAGCACCAGTGGCGTAGGCACCGAGGTTTGGGGCGGGTCTTCGTTCGATGCCGGATCTACACGAACAATACGTTTGTCATCCACCGGCAGCCACAGGGATCGTAGAGTTTGACCAAACAATAAACGTTTACCATCAGCTCGACCGGATAGAGAAAAGAGCGAGCAATCAGTCGCCCCAGAATCCAATGCACCCCTCTCTTCGGCATGTCGTGCTTCAGTTCGGAGCTCTTCGGTTACTACGACAGTGTCCACGCGCTGCAACCAAGGAAGCACATTGAGAATTGCCAAGCTGTCACACATAACACTCCGTCAATTCATATCGTCAGCAACAAATTAGGCAATGCAGAAGTTGCGACCTACGCATAATCGTCTCGCTCGGTGCACGGATTCGGGTGGATGACAAGCGTCTCGAGAGCGGTAAGTTGCTGCAGGTGCGCGATCTGCGCGCTCTCAATGCGATTGTCTCTCACCCACAGCTCCTCGAGATTATTTAACCCGGTAACCCAACTCAAATCAGTGATTTGGTTGCTCGAGCATTTGAGTACGAGCAGCTTTTTCAGCATCACCACCTCCTGGAGACTCTCAACGGCATTGTGCGAAATGTCCAGACTGCGTAGCTCTTTCATCTACAATGGACAATGTCAACCAAATTGCAATGCCTTGTCTTCAGCAACTCAATAGACGAAAGCGAACCTGCTCCAGTCCACTTAAGCTGCTGAGACTGTTGAACTGTCGAGTCAAACGAAACCCAAGTCAGCAGATTTCTTCACGCATTTCGTTGCATTACAAACAGATTACACCGCACTGCCACATTGAGGTACTGCGCAGTTGGCATGACCCTCACTGTATCCTCCAGACTCAAGAGCTGCTCGTCCGCCACTATGAGGTGCTGCCCGTCCTCATTCTCGACCCGCATGGCTACACTTGAAGTGACGTTTCAAAAGCAGATGGGAAAATCGCATTCTCATACAAGTTTACAAAAAGGCGGATACTTAGTCAAATGTGATTGTCCACACCACCAACACACCAACCAGTTTAGAGGCCGCAACAGCAAATTAGCAGCACCATGAACTTCGGCGGTATGATGGGCGGCGGCGCGGCTCCGGGCGTGCCCCAGCAGCCTTCGCAGCAGTCGCAACTCATGATGGCGAAGGTGGAGATGGCGTCTTACGCGGATCTGTTCGAGCGCCTGTCACGCGTGTGCTTCCAGAAGTGCAAGTTCAAGTACAACGACGGCCAGCTCAACGTGGGCGAGATGAGCTGCATCGACCGCTGCGCCGGCAAGTACATGCAGGCCTACAGCTCGCTGGGCGTCAAAATGGCGCAGGTGGAGAAGGAGATCATGGACCAAGCCGGCGCCGGTGCGCAGCAATAGACGCGCCAAGTGGCATGCAGCTAGAACGATACAGCACAGCCACAGGATCGACCTAGAGACCAGGATATCAGGATACGAGCACAAGAAGCAAAGAGATTCAAAAGCAGACATTGGGAGATCTAAATAGTGGATTACGTTGTGTGTGTTGCTAGTGTTGGCTCGTTGGTTGGGTGCTTACTTGCTGCTCCCGATTCGACTGGACGTGGTGGACCTGCTGCTTGCTGCTTCGGGGGACGGACGACACAGCTTAGCTTCACTTACTTGGCCTTCGTAGTCGCTCAACTCAAGGGGCAGCCTCTTTTCCTGTTCTCTCTTCATCGCTCGCTCGCTCTCTCTATCTACGCGTTCTAGCACGACACGCGTGACGATCTCTTCGATTCAGATCCACCACTTGGCGGTGCTCGTTCACATCGATGCGCTTCCGTTTTCTCAATGGGAGTCAGTAGTTGTGTCTACTATAGCCACCTAAGCCGGTCCCACCTACGCCGCCACCTACAGCAGCAGTGGAGCCTAACGGAAGCCCCCCGCCGCCGACACCCGGCGACACATATGGTGGCCTACCGCCCGAGTATGTCGCTCCGTCACCTTCGGCTCGGTAGGGCATACCCGGCGCGTATCTTGCTTGCCGTGTGTAGCGACTGCCTTGCGTGTCCCCCAAGTTGCCACTGTCTATACCTTGGCCGGCGGTCGGTGTTCCGCCTGCAAGGACGCTACTGCCTGCTGCTGCCATCGCATTCCGCTGAGGTACCCGCGGCATGCCGTAGGATGAAGCTGATGCGACGGTAGCCTGCTGCCGCAAACTGCTATACCCTCCGACGTCCGCCACTGATTGCTGGTTTCGACTATACTGTCCACTCCCGCTCCGTTGACTTTCTGCCGATTTCTGAGGCGGTGTGAATGATGCCGCCTTCTCCGTCGACTCCGCGCGTTCATACTGTTGCTGGCTGTTTCCACTTGGTGTTGATACAGTCAGCGGCACGGTCACGTTCACGTTCACCTGGAAGAACGGGTACTGCAGCGCCTGGCTCGAGGTCGGTCGCTGATTCGGATCGAATTTGAGCAAGTCTGTCATGAGTTGAAGTGCCTCTGGACTTGCGTGTGGGATCAATTGCGCCAACGATGTCGGTACGAACTGTGGGAAGCGGTAGTTCATCTGCGCCGCGAGCTTCATACCTTCCGGCCACGTGCTGTGTGTTGGATTTCCAAGCACCGAGCAAATTTTGTATAGTTCGTCGCCTTCACTGCTGCCCGGAAATAGCGGCCGTAGTGTGAACATCTCGGCCATGATGCAGCCCATGGCCCACGCGTCAATTGGCGAGTTGTACGTTGTAGATCGCAGCAACACTTCTGGGGCGCGGTACCAACGAGTGGACACATAGTCGGTGAACGGTGGCCGCGATCGGATCTCCCTCGCCAAGCCGAAATCTGCCACCTTGACGGTGTCGCCCTTGACCAGCATGTTCTCCGGTTTGATGTCTCGATGGAAGAAGCTGTGCTTGTGCATGAAGGCTAGCCCCTGCATCATCTGGTACATGAGGTTGCGTATTTTGGACTCTGGAAAGTGCCGGTCGCGCTTCTTCATGGTGTCGTACAGATTGCACTCCATGTACTCGAAGACGAAGTAGAGCTCGTCGTTCTCACGGATCACTTCCTTGAGCTTGACGATGTTGGGGTGGTTCAGCTTCTTCAGAGACTACACAAATGACATTTCATTTCATCGTCATTAAGCATTACGTAGTTGTGGCTGTGAATAACTTTGTTGGAACGTACGTTCACTTCGCGCAACTGCATGCACTCCTCCCACGAGTAAAACTTCTTTTTCATGCGCTTGATCGCCACCTAGATTGATTGACCGCGCGCAGAAGCAAGAGGTTGTTAGATCGACTCGTCCTTTCCAGTGCTTTCGGGTCATTTCGTCGGACGGACGCACCACTTCTCCGGACTGGCGATTGATGGCCTTGAGCACGGACCCGTAGGTGCCATCGCCCAGCTGCTTGGTAATCTTGTACCGATTCATCCTCCGCTACACCGCGCACAACGCCGCGCTGCGTCTGCTGTTGCTGTTGCACTTTTCCCACCGGGCGAAATGCCCACCAAGAGGCGTCAGACGGAGAGGACGTGGCCAAAAAAGGAAGAACCCGTGGTTATAAATAGTCGCGCGGCCGTTTCAAGATCGACTTCAGCTTGAAGTGACACACACCAAGTACCTAAACTAACTTCATGGGTGCGGGAAAACGACCCAAACTAGCCGAAAGCGGGTACTTCTCAACGGCTCCTCACGGTATCCATATTATACAATGCAGACGTGGGAGGCCTTTGGCGCCGGTCTGGCCGTGGTGGCCTCCATCGTCTCCAATCTGGGCGTGAACATCCAGAAGTATTCGCACTTGAGCGAGGCCTCGAAGCCTGTGCGTGAGCGTCAGCCCTACATCCGCCGCCCTGTGTGGTGGGTGGGCTTCGCGCTCGTTGCGCTCGGCAGCGTGGGCGACTTTGCTGCCTTCGGATTCGCCACGCAGTCGCTCGTGGCAGCGCTAGGCGGCGGCGCGACTCTCGTGGCCAATGTCATCACGGCCCAGTGTCTCAATGGGGAGAGACTTTACAAGGTGACGAAGATATCGAAAAATTTGGCATTGACGTTGGCATTTGTTTTCTAACGTAAACTGACAATTATATTTTATATTTACTTATTTATTGCCCAGACGGATATTGGCGGCGTGTTGTTTGTCATTGTGGGGGTGGTAATCATCGCCTGTATTGCCGAGCCGAATGTTGAGTACCCGCTGCCGGAACTCGAGCTGAGATTCGTCCGAACGCGTGAGTGGGTGAATTGGGTGAAATCTGTTGTCCAGACGATTTTTTGTGACTGACAATACTTTTTGTTTTGGTGCAGCATTCGTGGTGTACATCACTTGTGTTGGAGTTTGTGCCGTGAGCATGCTGGCCACCATCAAAGGCTCAGTTGCGAACCGGCTGAAGAACCAGGTGTACTGGTCCAACAAACGCCAGAAGAAGCTCATGAAAGTTCGTCCAGCTTTGAGTTTTGGATATTTTGCAGTGCAACTCTAACGTGTAGCGTGTCTTTCTTCTATGGTTTATCCCAATAGCAATTCGAGCTACGAGTCCAGAGACTTGAGCAGCGACTTCTGGACATGGAAGTGAAGCTGCTACAAGTCACGTCGTCAGCTTCGTCGCTCCCTACAGGTCTCGTGAACCCCCCTGCAATGAGCAGGGAGCTGCGGGAGCTGATTGATGCGACTAATGCGGAGGATGCTGATGCAGATGAAGAGGCTGCGGCCCGAGAATCTAGAGTGGCGTACTATTACGCTATTTGCTCGGGTATCGTGGGCGCCATGACAGTGCTGCTGGCCAAGTGCTCGGCCATCATGATCGCCCTTACACTCAAGGGCGACAACCAGTTCAAGTACGGCTTGACCTACATTTTTCTCGGTGGCATGTTCGTGTGCATCCTTGTTCAGACGCACTTCCTCAACATGGCTACAGCGTTGGGGGACATCATGACCGTGTTCCCCATTTTCCAAGCTTGCTGGATCACTTTTAGCGTTGTTGGCGGCGCCATCTTCTACCAGAATGACGATGATCCGTTTCCCACAACGGACAAAGTGTTTTACCCTCTGGCGTTGCTTTCTATCGCCGTGGGAGTTGGGCTGCTGGTGCAGCACAATTCCTCTTTAGTGGAAGCTCAGGCTGGTGGCAGTGGAAAATTGGGGGCTAAGACAAGAACTGGAGACGGCTCTATGAAGTTTGATAAGATCGACGAGGATGACGACATTTTGCTGAGTGTGGACGCTTCCATGAGTTCGCCTTTGCTTCCTGCAGGCTCTCGTGACGATGATGGTTACCTGCACCTGAGCGCCTAGGCAGCGACTCGTATGTTTTAAAAAGTTGAAAGTCAATCAAAATCTCTATTGAAATGCGTTGAAGACACCTCAACGATGCAGTGCAAAATGAACTGGTAAACGAAGCCTCTGCGTGCCGCACTCGCAGGGTTGCTGCGTCGTCTAATCATCATCCACAACGATGTCCGGGAAATCGTCATCGTCGTCATCGTCAGCATCAACTGTAGCAACAGGAGCTTTCGTATCGTCATCGCTGTCTTTAGCGCGTTTCGCAACAGGCTCAGCGTCCTCTTCCTCGTCGTCGTCATCTTCCTTATCTTCTGCTTCATCCTTCTCAACTTCCATCGGTATCTCCGTTGGAGTAATAGCTTGAGGCCGGGCATCGTCGTAGTCCTCTTCATCCTCCTCCTCATCTTCCTCAGTAACGGTGGGTGCCTCTGGCTTTGCTGACGCCTTCGTGTGCTGCTCTTCTCCCTGCTCATTCTCCACGTCTTCGTCATCACTGTCATCGCGCTCATTTTCATCCCAGTCCATGGCATCCCCCAGGATGGCGGACTCCCGCGAGGCCTTCGAATTGGCCCCAAAGTGGCGGTTTTCGTGTTCCTTGCTGGTACTCTGTTGGAAGTTGATAGCCATTGGGGGTGCACGCGGGTGAAGCATCGCCTCACCTGCATTGAGTGCTACAAGCTGGAGAGCCGACGAAGCTCCACCGCTGCCGATGACGCGACGCTGCCAGTACTGGATTCCACGAAGCAAGTTAGCAGCGTGCGAGCCCGTGGCATCAGCAGTCACCGCGCCCGACAGAAGCGCTAGCGCCACCGGGTCAACAGCACCGTGAGCGTGACTTGATCCCACTACGTGCCGGCGTCGAACCGCCTCAAGCGCCAGTTCACTAGCCGAAGAATGGCAGTCCTCTGGCAACAAGCTCCCGTAGACGCTCACACAACCAGCAATAGCCGTCAGCACTGCTTCGATGGTCAGCGCGACAACAGTCTCGTCACGCAGGGACACGAAACTCGTCTGGCCTGCAGCTGTGTTACCTCCGTTCAGAGCTGCGAGAGTTGCTGCAGCAGCAGCCTGACGCTTTCGCTTTTTGCTTTTGCTTCCACCATTCTTTGAGTCGTTCTGCTGAGCCGCCAGAGCCTTAGCCACACTGTTCGACGAACTGATAGTGTTTGCCTTTTCATCAAGGCTACGCTTGCAGCGCGTGACCAACTCGTTCAGCAGAGGCACACCAAGCTTTTCAACAGTGCTAGCACCGAGACGACGTGCACACACCGCCGTAGCATCAGCCAAGGCCTGGAGGTCCTCGCCGTCACCCACGCTTTCAGAAGCAAGCAAAAGAACACGTGTGATCTTGCTAGCATGACGCAGAGCGCAGATCCCAGTGCGCTCCACCGATGCACTCAAAGTACGCAGAGCTTGCGCGTGAACCCGCGGGATCACAGCGTACACGACGCTAACCGGCAGCCGCACGCCATCGTCCGAAACACCCGTGTGCTTGCCCGCCTCGTGCGCACGCACTCCCATTGCGCGTCGAGCGAACAACACAATGTCTGGCAGCATCTGTTGCACCTCACGTTCAGAGATCTGTCCGCGGCTCTGAGTTGCAGTGCGAGCACTCAACAGTTCGTGCAGCGCGCTCAACGCACGGGTCATTCTGATCAGCGTCACTTCCGCCCGCTGATAAATCGGCAACTGCTGGCTAGCCGCGCCCTGCACCCACAGCTTCTTCCCCGTCACTCCTTCCGTCGACACCACCGTCGAGCGTTTGCCCGCGAGCAAGTCAAGTTGTTGGTGTGCAGCTTCTAACGCCTTCTGAGCCATCTGCGTCCACACCTGCTGCGGTTTGTCCGACGCATTGCACAGCAACGCCAGACACACCGTCGCCTTCTCAGCCACGACTTCATCATCGTCGCTCCCGTCAGCAGCCGGGAAAAGAGCGCCTACACAAGCAGACTCGATCTTCACAGCATAACTCCTCAGCGAGTTAGGAGACGCACGCAGCAGCGTTGCAATGAGCTGCAACTGAGCAATGACCAACGTCGTCGTGCTGGTCTGCCGCTTGCTCGAAAGCAGCGCCACCAGCGGCTGCAGCAGCTTTCCCTGCAGCTCCAGCACCTCACGACGCGTGTCAGGGTTAAATCTGTCCACATGAAGCAGCAGTGCTTGCGCCACACCACACGCAGCAGCAGTAGCTTCCTCTGCGTCCTCATCCTCCTTCTTAATCAACTGCTGCTGCTTCAGCAGCTTCACGACGCGCTCCAGCAGCTTCACGGCCAGCGATTCGAGTCGTTCCAACGGACTCTGGCGTGTCGTCGTCAGCAGCAGCTCCCAGCCCACGCGGCGAGCAGTGGACGATCCCTCCATGAGCTGCAGCAGCCTGGTTTGCCATTTGGTCAGCGCCTTGCCGTCCGTCACGAGTCCAAACACGTTGTGGCGCTCCAGAGCCTTGCGCAGAGCCGATTGCTGCGTCAGAAACACCTCCAGAGCAGCAGAGTCGCTCTCCAGGTCACTGGGGAAGGCCAACGCCAGCACCGACGACAGCAAGTTGCGCGCCAGAGCCGTCGCCACAGCACGCGAGTCGGACGTCATAGCAGTTGACTATGAAGAGGTAGAATGGATGACTGGATCGGAGCTGCTCCGTCGTAGTTGGTGGAAAGTGGAATAGTTATTTACAACCAATGGGAGACAGTGTATTTATTAGCGAATTAACGTTCGGTAGAGTCTCTGCTGGAGACAGAGTAATCATCCGCCCTGGCGACTGTGTCGGACTATGGTGCATCTTCAGCCTACAATAGACCAGCGATTCCTTCACGTTGACATTAGTGATGCCATTTTAGCCGAACTGTCGAGCAATCTGGGGCATCTGCGGCTGGAAGCGAACATGGTGTTCCCCGCTCTCGAAGACAACCTAACTGTCGCGTTTCGAAGTGAAACCAAGCGCCACGAAACTCTTGGCAACTATTGTGAGACGAATACGGTCACCCCAATGGCGTGCAAGACTCGACAGACTGCCGACATCTTATGGCAGTGCCTTGCTCAGTCAAACGAGGGAGCCGACAACTCTTGCCACTTCGTAAGTCTGGGGAATCTTTATCAGTAGAATGACACTCAATGTGAATGCTCAATCTTGTCTCTGAAAACACTGTTGTCGTGGCAGGTGAACCGGGATAATCCGGATCAAAATAAGGTGAACTCGACAGTGAAACTTTGTGATGGTTTGCTGATGTTGGACGCAGTGTGCGTCTTCCACAGATACGATGAAGGCGAGCAAACTGTTCTAGTCGGGACAACGACATGGACCTTTCCTACTGGAGGACTTGAGTTCGAGGGCCACCACTGGACTGTCATCTCCCCATCACTTTCAAACCCGTCATACTCGTCGGTGGCCCAGAGCTGCTACAAGTTACAGACGAAAGTTACGGACGCTGCGTCGATCCTACCAGCAGATTTGGAGAGTGCTCGAGACTTAGTTATGAGTACAGTTGGGAAGAAGATGTATTCTGCTATGCAATTGCTGCAGAATGCTCTTCTAAGCCACGTGGATCTAGGTCCTTGTTTGCTAGAGGTTCACTGAGGTTTTTACAATACTCGTTAGGATCGTGCTCTTCACAATGAACTCAAACAATTTGGGTTGATGTTGATTTGTCGTCAAGTGCACTTCGACAGCACAAATGGAAGAGAAGAACATCGATCCAGTTTAAGATAAGTCGAAAAAGTTTCGTAGACATGACACAGGCAAGCAAGTTGTTCTAGTCGAAACGGTAAAACTATAAAGGAGGAGTTCAGTTACAATGAATACATGTCATATATGTATCACCGTCACTGAGCCATCCAGAAGTTGGTACAAGTTGCAGATGAAAGCCTAAGACGTTGGATCAAAACTTTTGGTAGACCTGCACGACAGTACTGCACTCAGCGAGGAAGATGATGCAAGTCACAAGTCGTCATTTTTGCGCTGCCGACGTGGCTTAATTTCACTTTGAAGTAAGCTTACACATGTACTAGTACACCATGGTAGAGTCAACGCCGTGTCCTCACCGAAGTTCGGCCCGAACGGCAAACCAATTATTGACCAATAAAGGTTCATAACTTGCGAGTCCTGTCGAACATTAGCCAACAATCAACGGGGCTGAAACGGAACGGCAAGCGAAGAGTGGGTCATGTGCCGTACTCGACAGCAAGCAGCGCCGCAGAAATGTGGCCTGGCAATCGCTGTGGGTTGATAGCGGGGTCTCGATTCAGCGCAATTGGCGCAGACAAGCAAGTACTACAGAGTTTGAAAAGCTTCGAGAAGCAGAGCGCATCAACCAAGAGTTGAAAGCGATTCGAGCAACGCAGGCGAATTTACGCGCTTCAATTCGTCGAGTCCTTCACAATGACGAAGTGAGCCAGGTAAGCATGCTGGGAAAGTCTTCGACTTCGTGTTCATTTCTAATGTTTATCATACCAGGATCTTGAGTTTTTCCTTCGATATCATCCAACGGCAGATCAGCGAATGCTTTCAGTTGGATGGAGGGAAGTAATGCGAGCAACCCTGTCGAACAGCCTGGAACAGCTTCGTCTCGAAGCGAATATGATCTTCCCAGCCCTTAAGATAACTTGACTGTTGATTTCCAAGTGAAACAAAGGACAACGAAACTCTTGGGGGTTAAGCTTATACCGAGATAAACTCGATCACTCCAACGGCGTCCACGGCTCATCAAACTGCGGACATCCTGTGGCAGTGCATCACTCAGTCACACGACGATGCGTGCCGCTACGTAAGTCGTTCGTATTCACCAGTCTTTTGGTAACCTACCTCATCGTTGTGCATTGAATACAATTTCGTGACAGGAGGACCGAGCTGACCCCAAGACATCAAAGACGATCTGTACAATCGAAATATCTGAGGGGCCTGCTTTGCTTTGACGGAGTGTGCGTGTTTCACCGATATGATGAAGGTGTACAATCCGTTCCTGTCGGGGCTCTGGCATTGTGGTTTCCCAATGAAAGGCTTCACTTCGAGGCTCCCTACTCGACCGTTGTCTCGCCGTCGTTAACGGACCCTCAGGCATCAGTGGCTCAAGGTTGCTACAAGCTGATTCAATACGTTTGGCATCAGTTAGTAAAAAAAACAGCTCGACTGCAACTCCAACTATTCGTTTTGACATTTTGTCTAGCGTGAAATTTGGAGTTTCAAAAGCCTTGGTATGAGTGGTCCGTGAGATTTGGTGCCTATGTTATTTTGCAAACGCGTCATCAACACCGCGTTTCGACTCGAAACACAATCATGCCCACTACATAAACTTTAGTCCACTAATCATCGGTTGGCCTTCTGTAGCGTTGACACTACCGGAACATATTATTAATATAACACGAGGACAGCACGAACACTTTCATTCTGCAATTTTCACCTGAACGCAGTAAACTCAGTCGACGACGTATTTATTTTTTTGTCAGCCGATAGATCGTCTCCGAGCCATGGTACATCAATCGTTGCAAGAGCTCTAAATTACGAAAGGGAATCACTCTCGGAAAGTCGGTTCCGTGGCGTATTCAACGGCACTTCGTCGTCGCAGACTTAAAGAGCTCAAATCGCTTCGGTTGGAAGTGGCGCACCTGACGCAGCAGGTAGAACTACACCAAATACTTCAGGGTGGCGCTGAAATGGGGCCACGTCCTGGGACGCATCTGTCACGGCATGCTTGGCGCCGAGTACAAAAGACTTCTTCAGGCGGAGCGCAACAATCAAGAGTTGAAGGTGATCAAGGCCAGGATGATAAAACTGCACATACTCATGCGCCGGGTGATTCAAAGGTGCGAGGACGTTCAGGTGAGGTGCAGCCTTCTCTCTTTGTTCGTTCAACCCCATTGCTTTCGACTAACCTTAATACCATGACGGTCTTTTTCAGCTAGCGCAGCTTGCTGGCCAGGCCCAGCCTTCGCTTAACCAGCGGTTCTTTCAACTTGCAGTGAGCGATGCCATGCTAGCGGACATGTCTGATAGCTTGGCCAAGCTGCGTCTGGAAGCAAACATGGTGTTCCCCGCTCTTGAAGACAACTTGACCGTGGCTTTTCACAGTGATACAAAGCGCCATGAAACTCGTGGAAGTTACATTGAGGTGAACACCATCACGCCCATGGCGTGCACGACACAGCAAGCAGCAGACATTCTGTGGCACCACATCACGTAGATCAACGCGGACATCGACGGAACCTATCATTGCGTACGTCGCCCCTGTGAAGCTGAAGTTGTACGGAGAGTGCAGAAATTCACAGTTGTGTGTTGGTATCTGAACGTGTGCTGACAGCTAAGCCGGAGCACCCGCATCCGTTGGAGATGAACGGCTCCGCAAACTTTCACGCAAGGCCCCTGCACATGAACGCGGTGACTCTCTTTCGCAGATACGACGGAGGCGAGGAGATCGTGCTGGTCGGGACGACGACGTGGTCTCTTTCGACAAGGGGACTTCAATTCGAGGCCCCTTCTGGACTGTCATCTCGCCGTCGCTAACGGATCCGCCACACGTGTCGGTTGTCCAGAGCTGTTGAAGTTCCAGGCGAAGGGTGTGGACCGTAGCTTCTCTCTTATAAGTGGCCCGCATCATGATGAAGTGCTAGACACGGCTGGAGCTCTGCTGAATTGAAATGCTGGTAATTCGCGCGCGGTTCACTTCTACATCTACCTAATACACCTTCCACACTACACACAAGCATTGACATCCAGATAGTTCTGGTTTCCTGGCATGATATTTCCAGCTTGGAAGCATTTTGGCATATTGCACCACAGCTTCAGCCAACTGGTGGGGGTCGTCCATTATATCATGCCGTCTCTTTCTAACATCCCATCCGCCACGACAGGCGTGTGGCTATTTGACCCCTTCGTTCCATGGCCACCTTGGAGCTGTACGTATCGGGAACGTATTTTCAATCTCGCCAGTGCATTCGCTATATATACCACATGACAACTTCCACCACCACCAAGTCTTGTGCCCCCTTCCCGACTACCTTACCCGTCCATGAACGTTGGGAGAGAGCCAAGGAGGTTTTAATCAAGTGAGCGACACAAGCAAGTGAGTGTCTGCAGGTGGAGGTGTCACTAGTCCCGCCAGTCATCAAGTGACCCCTTTGGACGCTTCTACTTGGGCCATCGAGCGCCATCCGGTTGCGGCTTGCGTGCGCTTCTGAAATCGACGCCCTCTGCTTCCGCCATCTGGCGGCACGACGTCGGCCATTTTAGTCAACCACACTCGCTCGCTCTCTGCTGCTGGCTGGAACTCCTTTGCCGTCGTCTTATCCTGCAGCCCACACTCGTAGAAAACTCCTGCGCTGCACACGATGCCTTCAACGAGTTCCCTCCAAGTGCTGGCCGGGCCGCTCGAGGTCAAGTTCAAGGCTGGGGCGTTCTCCACCTGGTCCGACAGCTTCGTGCGGCTCGAAGGTCGCTGGATCTGCGTCTACAAACGGGAGCGCGATTCCGCGCGTCAGGGCGCCGTCGAACTCGGTCTGGGCGTCAGTGTCACCGATGTCTCCAACCCGGAGGCGTCGACCAAGTTCCCAAGACGCTTCGACTTGACTTGCAACGGGGGGCTGCTCCCCAAGACGGAGATGAATTTCCGCACCAAGTCACGGAAAGACAGAGACCTGTGGGTGCACGCTATTGCCAGCAACCTGCAATGTCTGGCCAGTCCCCGTGGCCAGGATCCACGCTTCGGTGTCCGGGAAATGGGCCCCGTCGCCACCAAAATGCGTCACGATTTGGTCCTGCATCCCATTCGCATCCGCTCCGACTTGACGGTGCGGTGTGCCACAGGTGAAGCGATCGTGGCGTTCCTTGTGAATCAAGGGCTAGTACCCGACCGAGTCACCGCCGCTGCATTCTGTCGTCAATTGGTGGCGATGAACTTACTGCACCATGTCATGTGGGACCGCGACTTTACCGACTCGCCGGAACCTTTCGTGATAGTCGCACCTGATAACGATGTGGACGGTCTCATGGACACTGTAGACGACTACCATGTTGCTCATTTCTTGAAGTACATGGACTCCCGCAAGTTCTGGAAGTACATTGCAAGTCCCGATGCAGTTGACGCGAGTTCCCTCACGGCTGCCAGCAATGTGTCAAGTGGAAGTAGTCGTCGTGCTGCCTCCAGTTCCACGTTTCTGGATCGATCGACCAGCTCGTCGGATAGTGGACGAGCTATCGGCCTCATTCCTTGTTCAGACGACGAGGCTGCTCGCTTCTCGACGCTCAGTGTGAGCAACAGTGGACCTGCTACGTCGGACAACGGAACGGAGAAGAAGGCGAGGAAGTGTGCAGTGTGCACCAAGTCGTTCAACCCGCTGCGTAGACGGCATCATTGCCGTCAATGTCGTGCTGTTATCTGCAGCAACTGCAGCGTGATCCGGAGATCCATGAACAGCATTGGCGAGTCAGCTGAAGGAGCTGTATCGCCCTCGCGTGTCTGCATCAGTTGCAAGCTCAGCTCCAACGCCAGCTTCTTAGGCGAGTCAGACGATGTAGTGGAAGGCAATCCGCAGCTCCAGACCTCGCAGAGTGCCAGTGACGTTCTGACGTCCACGTCGTCGACAAGCGACGGAATGGGCAACAGTGTTCGACGCAGATCAAACGGTCTTGCTGTTTCCAGTCAAATAGATCAAGATTCCTTCTGCCATCACTGCCAGAACGAAAACTGCACGCCGCTCACGGAATTCCTGCGGATCTCCTACCCAGTGGACCCACCCATCGATGCTGGATTCGTGGTGGCCAAGCGGCTGGACAACGAAGCCGAGCGCTTGCAGTCCGTCGAGAGTCTGTTGGTCACCATGGCGGCTACACCCAGTGCTACGCGTGTGCTGCGCCAATTCTGCAACATGGCAGCCATTGCCTCCCAGTGCCCCATCGCCGTTGTCGGTCTACTAGACGGTGACAGCTACGTGTTGGGGTCACAGTTTGGCGTGAGCCTCGGCGCTGCAGTACCTCGAAAACAGTCTCTGGCCGCCCACACGTGTCGTAGTGGCATGTCGCTCGTCTGCGCAGATTTAACTCGAGACGTGCGCTTCCAAGGAAACCCTTGGCGGCAGGAGGGTCTGAAGGGTGCAGCATTCTACGCCGGCATCCCGTTGATCCTATCCAACGGCCACACAGTTGGTGCGTTGGAAGTCTTTGACGCTCAGCCGCGCTTCGAGTGCGGCGAGGTGCTGGGTCAACTACAAACTGTGGTTCGTGGACTGCTTAACCTGTTTGAAGAGATCATGACCGCAGCTGCGGCAGCTCAGCAAGAGCATCAACTGGAGCAAGAGACACAGGCAGCAGCTGAAAAGCAGGCGCATAAAGACACAGCCAAGAAACAGCAGGAGAAGGCGGAGGCACCCACTGTAAACCCCATGGAGGCGCAACTACTTCAACTGCTATCGCAGACGACCACCACGCAGGAACAGCTCCGCACGCAACAGGGCCAAATGGTTAGCGCCATCAGCAGCCATTCGAAGCAGATAGACAACTTGGCCAAGCAGCTCGAGCGGATAGAAGCCACATTGGCAGCCAAGCTGGACGGCGAAGGCCGAGTCGAGTAGACGAACCTAGGACTCCTTATCTAATTATCACAAAGCACCGGAATGAACAAAAGCTTTCAGTACTGGAAACCATGACACCTATGATAGGTTTGCCTAGATCAACCAACACGAAGACTTGTCGAGGGGTTGCCAATGGTGTCGTTCACTCCTATGCACTACGTCTCTCGTCTTTTGCTCAACTTTGGTTCATTCACGTACACGGCAGTAAAACGCATAACAGACGGCGCGTGAACCAAAGCGAGCACGTACGGGGCCCTACCATACTTGCACACCAGCACGCTGCTAAGACGCCACTGGGATTAATTCACTACCTGGGCAACTGGACGGGCTGAGCCCTCTACGCACTTGCTGCGTCAGCATCTTCCTTGGAAGGTGTGTCCTCGCCATCATCACCGTCCACACCGAGCTTGGCAGCGAGCGTCGATTCCATGCGCTCTAGCTGCTTGGCCAGGTCGTTGATCTGCTTCGAGTGGCTGCTGATAGCGCTTACCATCTGACCCTGCTGGTTGCGCAGTTGTTCCTGTGTGCTAGTAGTTTGAGACAGCAACTGCATAAGCTGCATCTCCATTTCTTCCTGAGTGGGTTCAGCGCCTGCTGCGAGCGCTGCTGCTGGGGCTGGTGCTTCTGCCGGGGTTGGCGCTGCTGGGGCTGCCGGGGGCGTAGGCGCTGGAGGTGCTTCCTTCGGTGCAGCGGGCTTTGGTGGTTGCGGCGCCGGGCCCGACGGCTTGTGGCTAGGCACTGCAGGTGCTCGTGACGACGGCTTCGGCGACTTCTTCGGCGGCGGAATAGCCGGAGCACTTGGTGCACTGGGTGCAGGAGCTCGTGGGGTGCGTTGCTTGCCCTCACCGCTCTCATTCTTCGGTGTCCGCCGTCCTGAAGACGACGACGACTTCTGTGGTGCATCCGAGCCCTCTTCACCCGATGCGGGGTTCTTAGCCAAGATCTCCTCAAACTTGCGCAGAAGACCACGCACGACCGTCTGCAGCTGTGAAATGACATCCATACAGGCGAATCGCGGGGCCACGTCGAATACTTCAATGGCTCCGATCGTGTGGCCGTTGGACAGCGTAAGTGGGATACCGGCGTAAAACTGCGCCTGCAACACATCTCTCCGCCACGGGTTAGCGGCAAAACGTACATCGCGGGTCAAATCGCTGCACACCAGCGGCGAGCCGTTTCGGCAGGCGTGCGCGGCCAAACTCTTCTGCCGGTCGATCTTGTCCAGCGATCCGAGACCCGTCTCAGCACACGGCACATATACGTGCTTGTCCAGCAGCCCCACCAGAGCCATGGGACTCGACGTAGCAATAGCAGCCATGTTACAGAGCTGCATGATAGTCTGCGAGGCGGAAGTGCCCGCCTTCAGGGCACCGCGGATTGTTCGAACCGACCGAAGACGCTCCTTCTCATTGTCGAGGTGCTTGGCAGCGATGTACTGATTTTTGGCAGCCGGGTCGGCAAGTTCCAAGAAGAACGGGTAGGGCACTTCGAAGTACTCGTGCAGCGGGGCACAGGCCTCGTTCATGCACCAAGGGCAGTCCTCTGTCACCGCCGGCGGTCCGGTAAAGGAGCCGTGACGTCCTCGGGCACCGGATGCGGCGTCAGCATTGCCGTTGCCACTGGTAGTGCTCGATTTACGTCGAACGGGGAGGTTCGACGCACTGGCCGCACGCTTGTCCATGGGCACCTGCGAGTCCGCCAAGCTCGAGTTGCCTGCTCCCATCGACAGGTCGTCCTTGGACGCATTGGATCCGTTCCCCGTTCCGGATGAGTAGGACGCAAAGCTCAGTCGGTCAGTCGCGAAGTCTCCATCACTGCCACTCGGCTGCGAGTCCGTCATGCCCGGTGCATTGGCTCCTCCATTGGTGGAGAAGATGCGGTCGTAGAAGTCGTCCTGCGACGCGATGGAGCTCAGTTTGCAGCTCACACACATACGCACCGTGATGGCGCCTTCGAACGTGCTCTCAACTTTCCTCGAGATGCTGCACGAGCTGCAGACCACGGCCGTGCACGTGCGGCAGTAGTGTCGTCGACGCAGCGGGTTAAAGCTCTTGCCGCACACGGAGCACTTCTTACTGGCCTTAGACTCGGCGGCTGCATTGGCATTGTGCACGTGGCCGACTGCATGGTGCTGGTGGCCGCCCGACACGATCGTCGTGGTGTTGGTGCCCGTGATGGTGCTGCTGGTGGTGAAGGTCATGGGCTTGCGGTCTCCGCGGCTGCTGTGGTCGGCCGCGCGGCTGCGGGACGCATGGCTGTGGTTAAGCGCCTCCATGTCTGCTGTCTGCGTCGGGAAGGAAGCAGAAGCGGAAGAAGCTGCTTGGTTCGCGAACGATTCGGCTGACGAGCTGGCAGTGCTGCGGGTGGACGAAAGCGACGCGTCCGCGGACCCAAGGGCGACTTCTCTGTCTTCGACAGCGGCGGCTTTCCCGCTGAGGAACTTGCTGCTGCTGTTGGCGATGTTAAAGTCGAAGAGGTTGCGACCCATGGAGCAGGTAGGCAAGAAGCTCTCGGTGCGCGGGCAGGCGAGCGGCTGGCGTCTACAGCGACGAAGACGAAGGCTCGCTGCGTGCGGGGCGGAATCGGCGACTGGGGCGGGGCCTGCACTCTTCGTCTGGCCGCAGAGGGAGGGGGGAGCTCGAGAAAGAGCGAGGGGGAGGGGGCAGTGATTATGCACCAATAACAGTGATCCACTAGATGCCATGACAGCCAATCGGAGACGGGAGGCCTGGCTATGGGAAGGTAGTCAGAGCTCCAAAGCGCGTCGTTCAGTTGTCCAGGCCAATCGCGGCTGATGGTAAGCGAGCGGATAAGGTGACCGGTCTGGTCGCCCGCTGCCTTCAGCTGCTGGACTTCTTCTCTCTATTGGTCCAAATAGTATTGGAGTCGCCGGAGTGTTTGTGTGTGTGTGTGAGTGAGTGAGGTGGCGTCAGAAAATGTGTTGCATTCAATCCAAGCAGTGTTGCTTACATCCGAGTTTGAGTGAGTGCCTTGTCGCCGTCTGGATAGCCCTTGGCGCAGCGAGGCCACGACGGACGTTGCGGTGGGGTCTTTCGCACCGAAGAGTCTTCGGCGAAGACGACAAACCGTTGTTCCGCTCTCGAGCGAGCGACTGCACCGCCGCTCGCCGAAAAGGGCCGACAAGCTGTGGCCCATAGCGCAGCTTCGCGGCCAGAAAGGGGGCGAGCAGTCGGATCCGAGCTCGCTTTTGCTGCTGCGGTACCGCTACTCAACAGCGAGGTCGGCTCGACTCGACAAGCAGGCTTGATTCAGCCTCTGAACGCCGCCGACGTCGCAGTCGTCCAGCCGAAATCACCGGCGCCAACTCCACATCGCCAGCACTGCTGGTCCGGAACTGCAGAAGGACCTTAGGCACTGCCTAAGTTTCCATTGCAGCACTCTGCGCCGATGTAGAGCATGCGCTAGGATTTGGGCGAGGCCTGCGCCAACAGTTTCCTCGCTCATCGACAGTGCAGCGAGGCAACGTGGCATCAGGCACGAGACCCAACACGCGTCACGTCACGTCACTTCAGCAACACTTGATCATCGAACTTAAGGCACACTTAAGGGGTGATGGGCCAACTTCAACTTACGGTACCAATCGGGACATTTTTAGCTCATCGGCCCTTCCTCTTGAGCCTTTTTTCTACGATCAAGGATGCCCGCTGTTCCTGCTCAAAGTGACGAGGACGAGCAGCAGCAACCCACGCAGGCCAGGATGCCTCCGCGCTACATGCGCCCTACCTTCTCGTCCATCCTGCCGGAGTACTCCAACACCGAGGCCGACCAGATCCGCAAGGCTTTCGTGGCGGGGAACTACTCCAACATCCAGAAAATCCCCGCACGGCTTCAGAATAATGCCGTGAACCAGGCGCGCTTCGAGAAGATGAACGAGAACCGACTAACTCAGCCCAAGTCAGGCAAGAATGCCACCAAGAACGGATTGTTCAGCAAGTTCGAGTACACGCCGTCGCGGTTCAGTCTCTCGGACGGGCAAACACACATGGAGAGGCTGCGCTCCGAGGCGAAGCGCACAGAGATCAGTGGACAAGACTTCGTGAGTGGCTCGGCTGCCGCGCGTCTCAAGCACGAGGACGCCTTTGGCGCCACCAACTTCAGGTACCCGCATATGCGCGAGCCCTACCCGGATCTCATGGAAGAGAAGAAGCACAAGCGCTACCTCGAACAGAAGAAAATTCTCCATGGAGCTTTCGTGCCGTGCGGTCAGCGACCTCCGGTCGACGCTGTCACGCGGAAGCTTATTCCTCAAATTATTCAGGAGATGCATGAAGTCATCGCTGCAGACTGGCAGGGCCTCGAGCTCTCCATATCTCCTGCTCAGGACGAAAACATCGTGGTGCGCTTCAACGAAGTATCCATCGAGTGTGAGAACGGACTCGTCGCGTACATGAACGTGTTCTGCAAGACCAACCGAGTGCCGAGCAAGTACGGGCTCCACAAGGTGGCAGAGGACTGGAACGCGAAACCTGGCGATGGTGGTCTGTACTTCGCGTTCCGGCCTCCTTGGGTCAAGAATCGCTCCAAGGACCTCATTGTCTTCGTCAACAATTCGGGTACTTCAGCTACGCCTCGTGGTAAGTAACAACCACTTCATGAAATGCAAACACTACTTTCCATTACCATACAGCTTCACTCCATAGCTTACTTAGTGGTCCAGAGCTCGGCGCCTTCATCGGCATCTGCGTCCCACATAAAGGCGTTGGAGCCCCATTTCGTTCCTTCGTGGGGCGGACAGCCACCGTGGCGGCTCATGTCATCGATATCGCCTTCAGGGGTCTGTGTGTAGAACAGAGACGCGTGCAGACCGCGGGGCGGCACGGCCAAGCCCTTCGAGCACTCATCCATGCCGTCGCGCACGATCTCCTCATCTGAGAAGCGGTCCAGTGCGAATGGGAAGACGGTCTCACCGCCAATCTTCGTCTGGTTGTTCAGGTACATGAACAGAGTCACGTAACGCTGCGGGTGGAAGTGCTTCACGTACTTGGGCAGCTTGTATCGCAGCAGAGGGCTTCGCACATGAGACTCCCACGTCCGGATAATAAGTTCGGCAAAGTGCGGGAACGACTTGAGCACCTGGAACAACACGAGCGTGCGACCACGGTTCTCTATGAGCCAGTCGTACCATTCCGGGTTCGTCATTTGAATGATGAAATCCTTGCTGTAATCGTCGTGCACAAACTCCAGTAGCTGCTCCTGGAACTCCACCGTATACTGCGGGTACAAGTCCCCACTTGGACGAGCAATAGGCGGGCAGTCGTCGCCAAGGTAGCTCACGCGCTCCTTCGCCCAACGCACCCAGTTGTAGTAGATCGACTGGCCATTCACCTGCGGCTTCGGGATCGTGTAGTGCAGCTCACCACGACCCAATTTCTCCTCCCATGCCTGGACAATGCGCAGCAAGTACGACGGGCGTCTCTTTTCATCCATTAGGTCCTTAACGAGGTCCACGGCGTCCTTATCCAAGTTGATGCGAATCCACTGCTCGTATTCCTCGTCGAACAGCGCCTTGAACATGTTAGTCGCCACCAACTTCTCATAGAACACTCGCAGGAGAGCGTTAGGGAACGTCTGCTGATCCTCTGCATCGGGGAACAAGGGACCACCTTCACGGAACTCTTCAGGCAACTGGCTCTGGTCCAGGCTACGGAGCTTCTCCGCTGCCCACTTGGTCCATTCCACGTAATCTTCGTAGTAGAAGGCATTCGCATCCTTAGGCAGGAACTCGCGCGAGTGGAACGTGTCAAAGTGCTGGCGGTAGAACTCACCAGCGTTGTACTGCAGTAGTTGAAGGCGCTCCGCAAACGTCGGACTGGGCAGACGAGCTACACGGGCAGCACGCACACGAAAGTCGCGCGTGAAGAGGCTGTCCTCTAGGAATGCCGTGTGACTCGTGCGCGACTTGGATGTGATCTTGGACGAGTTGTTGCCGTCCACCTTCGAGCGAGATAGCCCAGGCATGCCCAGTTCCATGATCTTCTCCGACTCGCTCTGAGTCAAGAAATACTGCATATCGAAGACCTTGGGGCTCATGGCCACGGTCGTGAGTACTACACCGTCCTCCAGCACGTACTGGTGTCCCTTCTCAATGCCAGGCCACTGCCACAGCTGGAAGTCCAGCAAAATGTGCACAATGTTCTTGGTTTGAGCAAGATCCTCCGCACTGCGGATGGCAAAGCCCATCTGGTTGTACAGTCGCACGCCGTTCTCCATAACGTCGCGGTCAGCTCCCAGCCATCCAGCCGCCAGCTCCGCCGCTTTTCCGACGCAGTTGAAGTCTCCGTTCCACGTCACGTACATGCCATCATTGCGTCCGTTGAGCATGAAGAAGACGCGGTCATTGCTCATAGGCTTCTCCAGCTGCATGGGGTCCTGCACTGGGAATTGCTTCCCTTCAAACAGCGGCGTGGCCGCGTACTTGTCATCACTGCAGCTCAAGTCGCTCACGAGATGGCGCACCTCCATGGCAATGAGCTGCTCGTCATCGTACTTGTACAGAAGTTCGTCCTCTTGCTCCAGTGCAGCAGAAGGGTCCACAAACTCGTTGAACTGCGCGCTGAGACGGTCCGAGACCTTGGCGACCAGCCCCTCCATCGTCTCAGCCTGCAGCTCTCTCTGCGCATACTTTCCACAGCCCACAGCGGCGGCCACGACCAGCAATGGCGTCACAAGAGAGAATGTCGAAGACTTGGACGAAGCCTTGGACTTCGACGGGGCAGCGGTCGCCTTGGCTGCAGGCTCGGCCGTCGCTAGTTTCTTGGCCATAGCTCAGCTGGTAGAAGGAGTTGGGGGGCCACGCTTAGATCTGGAGGAAGTGCACTCACCGACGCGAATGCAGGAATGACTAGCGCGGCGGAATGTGCCGCCGGGAGCACGCCAGCGGCAGGTAAAGGGCGGGGTGGCGACGCCATTGCGCGTATCCATGTCGACGAATGTCAAATGTGGATCTGCTGGGCAGTGATTGGATGAGAGATAGAATAGATATTTGGGATTGGCTAAAAAGGAGATTTCGATTGGGATGCAGACAACATCACCAGCATGGACATTGCGTGCAAGCAATTCAATATGGCAGCCAGATTTTCGAGGCTGCATAGCTCAAGGTCCACAACAGTCACACGGCGTTGGGTTCATCAATACAGTGCATGTAATTGTTGGGCTCCGTTTGGTTGATGAAGTGAAGATACTTTTCCACGTGGCAAAGTCTCCGTTACTTTGCGAACGCACTTTGATTGACGCTACCAAAGACAAAATTGAAAATGCGGGCAGAGATCACTGCACCAGACAAGCAAAGCGCTGGTTGTCTGCTGTGAGCGAGAGTACATGTTCATGTAGCTCCCGCACCATCCTCTGACGTGTTGCACTCGAATACGTGACGACGGAACGACCGAAAAACTATTTCTTACTTGAAGTTGTCTTTAAGCAGGCGAAGTTCCCCGCAGTCATTCTCGAGCGCATATGCCAATCCCCATCGTTTTCTGAGTACAATGCACGTATTGCACAAGTTAGACACTTCTGCGGTTCTGCTGGTCAGTCATTAACGCAGCAGTAATTATTTAGCGAATTCTGAAACACAGTGCTGAAGCTGAGAATCTTGTTCCTTTTTCTGCTGACAGCATGCTACAGAGCCTTAGCTCGTTTCGGTTTACTTTGTAGTCCACAGATCTGCTGCTTCATCAGCATCGGAATCCCACATGAATGAGTTTGAGCCCCATTTCGTGCCCTCTTGAGGTGGACATCCACCGTGACGACTTAGCAGGTCAACGTCACCTTCAGGTGTTTGGACGTAAAATAGAGAAGCGTGCAAGCCAAGCGGGGGCACCGCTAAACCCGAAGAGCACTCATCCATACCGTCACGAACAATCTTCTCATCAGAATACCGATCCAGAGAGTAGGGAAAGACTGTCTCTCCTCCGACCTTGGTTTGGTTGTTCAGGTACAGGAACCGCGTAACATAACGTTGCGGGTGGAAGTGCTTGACGTAAGTTGGCAATTTGTAGCGTAGTTGAGGGGGTGCTTGCACACGAGTTTCCCATGTCTTGATCACCAGCTCTGCGAATTGGGGGAATGCTTGGAGCACTTTGAACAGGGTGTGATTCTCACCGCGGTGTTCAATCATCCAGTCATAAAAGTCAGCATTGGTGATACGTGTGATCAACCCAGGAGTGTGGTCGTCAAGGACAAAACCAAGCAGCTCCTCTTGGAACTCGACTGTGTACTTTGGGTATAGTTTTCCTGCTGGGCGAGCCACAATCGGAACTTCGTCGCCCAAAAACTCAACTCGCTCTTTGGCCCACCGCACCCACGCAAAAAAGTGCGAGACTGAGTTGACCTCGGCCTTCGGGAACGTATAATGGAGTTCCGGAAGCCCCAATGCAGTTTCCCAGGCTTTGACAAGGAGTGGCAAGTACTCTGGTTTCTTGTCGGTAGCCAGAAGACTGTCCATTACCCCAAGTGCATGATTGCCAACGTTTTCATCCATCCAATTGAGCCATGCCTCATCTGAAAAGGCCTTGAACAGATTGGTAGCATTCGCTGCGGTATAACGAACTTCACCAACGCATTTGGAAAGCGCTGGTTGTCTTCCGCGTTTGGGAAGAGCGCTCCTCCTTCACGGAAGTCTTCAGGAATTTCACGCTGTGCACTCAGCTCACGGAGCTTGGTGGCTGCCCAGTTGGCCCATTCCTTGTAGGCGTCCATGCCAAACTTGTGCTCAGCTCCCTTCGGCAAAAACTGACGAGACGCAAAAGTGTCCAAATGCTTGCGATAAAACTCGCCAGCACTGTAGCGCACCAATTGCATCCGCTCAGCAAAAGACGGGCTTGACAGTCTGGCCACGCGTGCAGAGCGGGCACGAAATTCTCTCGAAAAGAACTTGTCTGGGAGAAAAGCTGTGTGACTCGTACGAGACGTGGTCACCACCTTCGACGAGTTGCTGCCATCAACCTTCGATCGGTCCAGTTTCGGTGATCCGATTTCAATGACCTTATCAGCCTCCTCCTGGGTGAGGAAGAACTCCACGTCGAACACCTTGGGGCTCATACCCACCATTCTGAGCGTCACACCGTCCTCCAAAACATACTTGTATCCCTTCTTGATACCCGGCCACTGCCACAACTGAAAGTCCAGCAACACGTGGATGATATTCTTCGTCTCGCTCAACTCCTTCAAGTTGCGAACAGGCCAGCCCATCTGACTGTACAGACGCACGCCATTCACCATCAAGTCGCGGTCCGCGCCCAGCCACGCCGCAGCCACCTCGGCCGCCTGACCAACGCAGTCAAATTGACCGTTCCAGGACACGTAGACACCGTCGTTGGCGCCGTTGAGCATTAAGAAGACTCGGTCATCGGTCAGGGGTTGCTCTGCCTCCATCGGCTCCGTAACAGGGAAAACTTTGCCGTCAAACAGCATCGTGGCGCTGTAGTCCGAGTCGTTGCACTTGAACTCACTCACGAGGTGGCGCACCTGTACCTTCACGATCTCCGTCTCGTATTTGTCTGGCAATAGTCCGAGGGCATCGAGAACGCTTGAAGGTACACGAGGCAGCAACCCAGTATCTCGCAACACCTTCAGTGCCACATCATCCAAATCCTTTCCCTGTTGGATGAACCACCCGCTGGCGATTGCAAGCACAACCACCGCTACCGACAGAAGCTTCAGAATGGATGAGACGGAGTGGCGTTCCTTGGTCAGAGGCCTGGAGGCCGCTGCCTCGGTCTCAGGTGTCTTCGCTGCCATCGCAGTACGGATACTGAAGACTCGTTGAACAATACCGGTAGGAGTGGGCTGGAAAACCGTTAGTTAGGGTCAGAAACGAGCCAAATCACGAGCACTTCAAGCATGGAGACACCAAAACAGAGCTGACTGCATTATTATGCGTTGATTCATTACTGAGAGATCCACTACTGCCTTCTTGCATCGGCTGTGGTGGTGAACTACTTGGTGGTCCAGAGATCGGCGCCTTCCTCAGAATCCGAATCCCACATGAACGAGTTGGCGCCCCATTTGACACCTTCGTGAGGCGGGCAACCACCGTGACGACTCATAACGTCGGGAATACCGTCGGGAGTTTGGACGTAGAAGAGAGAAGCGTGCAAGCCGAGAGGAGGCACCGCCAGACCGGAAGAGCACTCGTCCATTCCGTCGCGCACGATTTCTTCATCCGAATACCGATCCAATGAGAAGGGGAAGACCGTCTCCCCGCCGATCTTGGTCTGGTTGTTCAGGTACAGGAACAACGTCACGTATCGCTGCGGGTGGAAGTGCTGGACGTACTCGGGTAGCTTGTAACGCAGTTGCGGGACGTTGCCGACACGTGTCTCCCACGTGCGGATCGCCAGCTCGGCGAACTGCGGCCAAACCTGCATCACTTGGAAGAGGACGTGGTTGCGTCCACGGTTAAGCACCATCCAATCGTACCATTCTGGGTTGGTCATGCGCGTGATGAAGCCCTGGGTGTAGTCGTCAAGGATGAAACCCATCAGCATCTCCTGGAACTCCACCGTGAACCTGGGATACAACTCGGCATCAGGACGAGCGTTAGCCGGCACCTTATCTCCAAGGAAGCTCACGCGTTCCTTGGCCCAACGAACCCACTGGAAAAAGTACGAAACGGAGTTCGTGTCGTGCTTCGGGAACGTGTAGTGCAGCTCGCCGAGACCCAGCTTCTCCTCCCAAGTCTGGATAATGCGCGGCAAGTACGACGGCCGCCTCTTCTCCTCCATCAGGTCCTTCATCAAATTTTCGGCCCCACGATCCAAGTTCGTACGGATCCACTCGTCGTAATCGGTATCGAACAGGGCCTTGAATCTGTTAGTCGTGTTCATGTAGTCATAAAACACCTCAAGCAGTGCACTGGGGAAGACCAGAGGATCTTCAGAATTCGGGAACAGCGGTCCACCCTCCCGGAACTCCTCAGCCACTTTGCTCTGGTCCAGGCCGCGAAGTGTTTCTGCAGCCCACTTTGTCCACTCCACGTAGTCCTCGAACTCAAAAGAGTCGGCGCCCTTTGGCAGGAACTCGCGCGAGTGGAAGGTGTCGAAGTGCTGCCGGTAGAACTCGCCAGCAGCGTAGCGCACCAATTGCATCCGCTCAACGAAAGAAGGACTCGGGAGTCGCGCGACACGAGCCGAGCGTTTTTGGAAATCGCGCGTGAACAGGCTGTCAGGCAAGAATGACGTGTGGCTCGTGCGCGACTTCGTCACCACCTTCGACGAGTTGCTGCCATCAACCTTCGATCGGTCCAGTTTCGGTGATCCGATTTCAATGACCTTATCAGCCTCCTCCTGGGTGAGGAAGAACTCCACGTCGAACACCTTGGGGCTCATACCCACCATTCTGAGCGTCACACCGTCCTCCAAAACATACTTGTATCCCTTCTTGATACCCGGCCACTGCCACAACTGAAAGTCCAGCAACACGTGGATGATATTCTTCGTCTCGCTCAACTCCTTCAAGTTGCGAACAGGCCAGCCCATCTGACTGTACAGACGCACGCCATTCACCATCAAGTCGCGGTCCGCGCCCAGCCACGCCGCAGCCACCTCGGCCGCCTGACCAACGCAGTCAAATTGACCGTTCCAGGACACGTAGACACCGTCGTTGGCGCCGTTGAGCATTAAGAAGACTCGGTCATCGGTCAGGGGTTGCTCTGCCTCCATCGGCTCCGTAACAGGGAAAACTTTGCCGTCAAACAGCATCGTGGCGCTGTAGTCCGAGTCGTTGCACTTGAACTCACTCACGAGGTGGCGTACCTGCATCGCCACCATGTCCGTCTCGTACTTGTACGGGACGTTTTCCGTGCTGGAGTCCACGAGTCCTGGCTTGGCTCCGAAGCTGGACACGTGGTCTACCAGTGTCTGCAGGCCGTCGGCGTTCAGTGGCACATCTGCGTACTTGGCGCAACCCACAGCGAGCGCCACGACTGCGGCCGACAGGATTGGCAGCAAGAAGCTGCTGGAGTTCTTCTTGGCGGTGGGCTTCTTAGGGCTCGCGGGCTTGCCGCCCGATGTAGTCTTGGTGTCTCCCTTGGCCATCGTTGCTCTCGACGCCGGAAACTGACTAGTGTTGTTGTAGCTCTCGGACGATCGTTGATGGTGCCCATTGAGCTTCTGACGTACGTCTGCTGCATGGTGATTGGCTGCAGGAATATTTTTGAGCGACGTGATTGGTCATAACTTATGACTCACAATGGGTTTGGGATAGATTGTCAAAAAATGAAGAGGTGGGACAGTCAGCCCTAGTCCTTGTCGACGGTACAACATATAGTGGACACGAATGAAATGACGGTGAAAGACTGCTACATAACGTAAAGCGTGCCATTGAGGTCGTCAGTTGAGCTCAACGCTTGATCTGCTCGAGTAGACCCTGGCGGATGAGCTGCTCCACGTCCACGCGGCGCAGGAAGTGCTGCGAATGGGCCTCCAGATTCACCAAACCACTCTCGGTCATGACCTCGCCGCAGTCGCGCAGCACGCGCACCTCCACGTACAAGTCCTTGGGAGGCTTCAGATCCTGAGAAATGCCATTGGCGATGCACAACGTCAGCACGGCACCACAGCAGCAATACCCGGCAGCAATAGCCAATGCAATTCCGTACCGCTGAGAGGTCGAGCTCGAAGTCGGTCATGTATTCCGTCAGCAGCTGGTCGTACTGGTTGAAGAACTGCACCTCGCGCTGGCACAAGCTGCAGCACCAATCGAACGTCCAGCAACAATCGATCAGTATCTTGCTATTGCAATACAGCACTAAGCCAATAAACGCACTTTTCAGCTAGCGGGCCGGGGATAATGGTGCCCGTTTCCCACCGCAGCGCCTTGATCTTCTCCGTGCGGTGGTAGCTGTGCCAGACACGAGAAATCAAAAGCCACAGCTCAGCAACGTTTACATCCACTGCAACTAAATTGAGCAAAAGGAAAGTTACCTACATGTACGCGATCAGACAGCGCTTGTTGCGCAGCAGACACTGGTGGTTCACGACAAGTCCGCAGTGCACGGACGCCGGCTGCGCTTCCAAGTTGTCCTGGTACGTGCTGAGCACAGCAAATAGGTTGCAGCAGAAATCAGTCTCCCAAGTCCCCACTCCGTCAGCCTAACAGCTCTGCATCGACGTCGCACTTCATCTTCCTAGCGATCTCCTCGTGCAGCAATCCCGACTCCTCCACCACCTGCCGCACCAGATCTTCCTGCGCAATTCCAAGCGTCAATACCAATAGTCACATAACAAACATCATCCCATCAGAAAGTCACTCGTCTCCTCTACCCGTCCACTTCACTCACATTGTACGCCGGCAGCCAGTCGCTGCGCTGCAGCTCTCGAAGCAGCTCTCTTCCCTTCGCATTCAACGCCATCGCGACCTCTCAATTACTTCCCGCCAAAAAATGCGAACTTAAGTTCAAATACGAACCTAACCCGCACTTAACTTAATCCGAACCTAACAGAATGATGGACGCGTCGCTTAAACGTCAACTCCTCCGCATCTGCCATGGCAAGCAGCAGAGGTAACAGCTCCGCAGTCTCCGTCTCCTATGAGATCCCGGCCGAGTTCCGCTCCTCCTTCACACCCACGCAAGCCGAAGAACTGGCCGCGCAGTTCCGAATCAGCGACGCCGACGGCAGCGGCGCCATCGACGAGAAGGAGTTCCGCGCCCTATTGACGCGCATGGGGCTGCAGATCAGCGCCGCAGAGGCCGACGCGCTCGTGTCCAGCATCGACGTCGACGGTGACGGACTGCTGGACTTTGCGGAGCTCGTGCAGATGATCGTGCGGCTCCAACGGGGCGACACGAAACTCGCGGCGCTGAGGAAGTTCGTCGAGGCGCTGGACACGACGCCCGTCGCTCTGTTGGAGCGAGAAGCCGCCAAGTTCGGACTGCAGGTTATATATCGGTTGATAGAGGATGAAGAGGAGGAGATACCTGCGACACCCAATGCGGAGCTGTCTGCGGTCTTCCTGATGCAATTGGAACTAGTGGGCAAAGTCTGCGGGGCTTCAGGTCGGGAATCCGTGAAAGCCACAGGAAAAACCACACGAGAAGCCAAGCTTAAAGCTGCCGATGCTGCACTGGTGAAGATAAAGAAATTGCAGCCAGGGCTTGCCGTGGAGCCGGGAGAACTGCCTGGGCAGTGGAAGGAATGGCTCTTTGCCAACATTGAGAGGAGAGCTAGTGTCAAGAAACTCATGCACACGTTGGCCCAGAAGGGATTCTTGTTGACGGGGAATTTGGTGCTGATGCAGAAGATTTCGACGAGAGCGTCGTCGTTTCGACTGCGGACCAAGGTAGGGAATAGACAGAGATTTTCGAGCGGGGTGAAAATGAGCTGACATCTCCTGGTTGCAACTTTGTCGGCTGCAGCGTAATGCACCGAGTGGTATCTATGGCGCAGGAGTTAATGCTTCTTCTTCTGGTCCTGACAACAATGATACTTCCCGTTCGGGTTCACCAATTAAGTCATTGCGCACAGCACGCAGTATTGCGGCTGTTGAGAAACTTCCATCATCACCGCAGGTGCAGGCACTACACCCACAATGGGCTCACTGGTGCCAGCAAGAGCTTGCGCGAGGTATTGACGGAAATGTTGTACTGAGCGAACTTGTGACACAAGGCTTCGTGCCTGATAGAAGCCCGCTGTTCACTCAGCGGCTGCTCCACGTTGTAAAAAATCGAGACGATCGCTGTAGCAACGGTGCCGAATCGCCTCGTACAGCAGCATGGAAGCCATTTTCATTTTTACGCGTACTGGAAGAAGGCGCCATGCAGGAGATCGAGCTCTTTGTGTTTGGTGGCCAAGATGTAAACGCTCTTCAACTGGATGTGAACACAAAGTTGATGCAGTCACCCCTGCACATCGCTAGCAAACACGGCTACCACTCAATCGCAAAACTACTTCTAGAGCATGGAGCTCAAGTAGACCACCTGGATTCATTTCGTCGCACGCCGTTGATGGTCGCTGCAAGATGCGGTCACAGCGAAGTCACCGCACTAATGCTCGAGCATGGTGCCAACATTTTTCAACTGGACAATTTGAAGAATTCGGGATTGCACTTGGCTGCGTTCAGCGGGAGCTCCACGATAGCCTCGCAACTGCTACGCGCACACGATGACTCCTTTCGATTATTCATAACTAATCTGCCGCAGCGACGTGGTGAATGCTACGAACGTTTTCTGCAAAAGACCTACGAGACCATGATGAAAACCAAGCTGCGCGACAACGAACGTCGCCGTTTTCATTTTTCGTGGCTGTTTGAATCTGTACAATGGCTACACAGCGAACTATTTGGCAACGGTGGTGACAACACCAGAATTTGCAAGATGCCTTCACCGCAAAAGAGTTTCATGGACTATCTTATATCGCGCTACCACAAAAATCTCCCGAAGCGTGGAATTCACGACGAGCTTGCTGCAATGGGCAACGTCGACAGCGAAGAAGATAAAGAAGGAACGGATGATGAACAAGCAAGGCGTCACAAGGAAGGCGGTCCGGCAGATTGGCTTTCTGTGGCAGATATGAGCTTCTTCTTGGATACGTGTCTGCGTGAAATGTACAAGCATTTGCCAAATCTCCAGGGTCGTACGGCTCTGCATGTAGCATGCGACGAAAACCTGGTGTGTACTCACGAACGAGTGATTCAAGGCCTAGCAGAAAGGCACGGGTGTAGCCCCTTTCTACTGGATCACAGCGGTAGAACCCCGCTTCAGCTTCTGTTAGCCTGTCGAGGTCGGCCTGGCAGTCCAAAGGGAAACGCAAACCACGAGCAGAACGTATTACAGCAGCGAGTAGAACGTGTCCATGCGAAAGAAATTCGTATTGAAGAAGAGCGCGTTGCCTACAGACGCAAGATTTGGCAAGACGAAATTGATCGAATGGCTCAAAATTTCAACAAACTGGACACCCTGAATCGCATGCGCAGGTTAGTAAAAGAGGATGACGGCAAACCTGTCGCTTGCAGCAGTGGCTGGGATATCTACGAGGAACCTCTAAGCCATAACCGTATATTCGAAAACACACGCAGTGGCTTCGTCCAGCGACAAGTGCCAGCCCAAGCAGTAGAAGAAGGCCGAACACGGCTTGGCTGGAAAGAAAAGATGGAGACGAATGCGCGTTTCGTAGAGCGTCATCGGTTGCATCCTGAGTGGGAACTCCATCGCGTAAATGGGACCGACGTGTACTTCTTTTTCAATCGCGAGACGGAGCATTGCCAGTGGGTGTCACCTGAGGGTTTACCAATCCGAGAATGGCGAACAAAGCGCTTCTTCGAGAATACTGAGCAGATCGAGGATGAACCAGACCAGGCCAGTCTTGTTGTGCAGTTCACTGGGACCGCATCGGCGGCGATTGTGGATAATGCAGTGAAAGGCCGAACTTTGGGCAAATGGCGCGAATGTCAAGGGTTTGGTGGCGTCACGTTTTATTTACATGTACATACTCTCGACCAGCGAATTGAAATCGAGAAACCCGATGAAGTACTGTTGCATGAGAGCTATCGATACGCTCATGCAATTATCTTTGAACGCAGCGAGGAGATCGAGACACATGACCGCGGTTGGCATCGGTACTACGATCCACAGACGTCACATACTTTCTATTTCAACGAGCTCTCTGGAGACTGCGTACACGATACCTTCGCAACCAAGGAATTTCTACAGGAAATCCACCGTCCAAAGCGCCAGGCACGATTTGCACTTACTACTGAGGAACTGCGTCACCGCCGCGAGGAGCAAGAGTGGAAATCAGCATTGCAACGAGCACGGCGACATGATGAAGATCTCAAAACTACAGAAGAGAAAAACGATATGGCCACTGAGCAACAGAAGCGGGGGAAAGAGGAGCTGGAAACTGCGCTACGTCAGCTAGAAAGCAGTGTAACAGGCGAGCACTTGACAATTGAAGGTGACGAAGAAAATCATGAAGAAAGCGAGACTGACAACAATCCAAAGAAAAAGAAGAAGACTAAGAGTAGGAACAACAAGAAAGGGAGGAGCCTGGCATACATCGACGCCCGGTTCCGCCGTGAGCGTGAAGTATTTCTCCGGGCTAGAGAAAACAACCTGTTAACCTCGGTTGACCCGGCACGACAAGATCCTCGACGTGAAATTGACCGTTGTGAAGAGCTGGAACACGAGCTGAACGAGGAAGAGCTTAAAAATGCGCTGCTGGAGGATACTGACAACAAACCTGCCATACGGGAGCGTCGTCGTGTTAGTCGTATTTTGACACGGACCGAAGAGCGACTTCGTTTGAGCCGAGCGCTGTGTCGATGGGGTTGTGAGCAATGGTTTCTACGCGAATTTAGTCTTGGAGAACACGAGCGTGTCGAATGTCCGAGGAGGCTCATGGTATGTCGTCTGGGTTGCACGATGATTTTGGAGCTGCAGCAGTGGCGCGAAGTCATATATGACCATGAGTCTGAGAACGAAGAGCAATGCTCAAGTCGCATCGTGTACTGCCCACGAGAGTGTGGCGTATGGTTACCGCACTTTGATCTAGTGGTGCCACATATGCGGGATCTCTGTGTGCGGCGGCCAGTGGGGGACCTGCGATGCCGACTAGGTTGTGGCCAGGTGTACCAAGGGGGTGCGCATGAATTGCTGACGCTGGAACAAACACGTCTTGCCCACGAACAAGACGATTGTGAGTTGCGCAAGGTCAAATGTACGTGGCCAAAATGCAATGCTGCGATTCTAGCCAAAGAACGGAATGCTCATCGCCGTGTCCATTTGCTATCGTCCGGAATTCTGAGCTTCGTGACTGCCGAGGTGCACGAATATAAAGTACCGCGCGATGTAAAGTTGCTGAAGTTTCAGGCTTGGGGTGCCGGTGGAGGCAGCGGACTCTTACGTGGTCAAACTGTGGGCCACGGTGGCGGTGGCGCGTTTGTTGAGGGTATCTGTCCGGTGTTTCCAGGCGAGACTCTGTTCTTCGCGGTTGGATCTGGAGGTAGTGGTGGCAAATTTGCTCGTATGACTGAGAGCCCGGACAAGGCGGGCGACGATGCTGAGACAGGAAAGAAAATCAAAAGGGTACCTGGTGGTGTTCTTATCACTACTCAAGTATCTACGGCAGGTGGGGGTTTCCCTGGCGGAGGTCAAGGACATAGTGGCAACAAGGAATCTGCCTGTGGTGGGGGTGGAGGCTTTACGAGTATTTATCGTCAGGGTGCTTATGGAATCGAGTACATCTTGGTCGCAGCAGGAGGAGGTGGAGGAGGAACGTGTCGTAATGGTGGTGGAGGCGGAGCTTGCAAAGCCAGAAATCCACGAGAGGGTGATGACATTCGGTGTGGTCGTCCCGGTGGAGATGTTGCAGGAGGATCGGCTGGAGCATGCGACGAATTTAACCCGATATGCAAGTTTGTTGGTACGAATGGAGCTTCGTTGCAGGGTGGGGATGGCGCCGAGTTTGGAGGAGGGGGAGGAGGAGGTCTTTTTGGTGGAGGTAGCGGCGGGTTTTCACCTGGAATTGTTGGTGGAGGAGGAGGAGGGTCTAGCTATGTAAATGCAAACCTTTTGAACGTCAAGAGCGTGCACGTCGAAGCGGGTGGGGTCGTAAAGCCCGGTGGAATGGAAGAAAATCCGCCACAAAGTGTCCGCGGAGCCTACTGGGACTTTGTAGATGGTGTTGCAGGCGAGGGAGGCACTGGATCAATGCGAGCGACTGCACGTGGCAATCACGGAGGAGTACGGATCGCGCGATCTGGATTCTTTGACGACATGAAGTTTCATCGCTAGCAAATGCAGTATATCTCTTTTGTCAAAATGGAATGACTCAGAGCTGTCAGAGCTCCTTTTCTAAATGTTGACTGTGATGTCATCCACGTCTGCGGCTGGAGACTTTGCTGTCAGTACTTCGTTCTCTTCTTCGGAATTGTGGTGGAATATGTGCTTTAACACGGAATGGGTAGCCACCGGGTGGTATTCACGGCTAGTTTCACTGGATACAGCAACGACAGCAGCTGAAGTGCTAGCAGGCGAGGACGGGCAGGGTGAGGCTTCGGCAGCATCAATGGAGCCCTTTACAGAGAAATGTTCAATTGGTTCTGCATCTTCCACCGAATTTGGAGGAGCTTTTGCCGTGATTTCAGCTTCGTCGCCAGAGACGGACTGACGGCTCTTCTTCAGGCTGCGACGTAGTGTACCTGCGGCAACTGCTGCCATAACACTCGTCTATCAAGAACCGACACACAAAACAATTGTCAGTCCATGTACAAACACGAATGGGGGAATTGGCCGACTACACGTACCCGGAACTTGCGCCGCATAAGATGGCGATACTGCTTGAGGCCCTCTGTGTCCGATATTGAGACGGCCAAAGACTGGCGTGATGTGCGTTGCGACTTGAACCACTCGTGACTGAGTGCTTCAGCAGCGGTAGGTCGCCCTTCAGGTGACACTTGAAGCAGAACCGAAATCAATTCCTTAACCTCACTTGATATGGCATCCCAGCGAGGGCCAGTCGTGGAAAACTTCCCAGATTGAATGTTGCTAATCATTTGATCTCGGGTCTGTCTGCCGTCGGGGTCGAAGGGGTGGACCCCGCTAAGCAGCACGTAGAGCACAATACCAACGCTCCATATGTCACTTTGGACACCAACTTCAGAGTTTCGTGCTGGCTTAGGTGGTGAGGCTTCCGAGTCGCTTGCCGATGCCGGAGACTCCGATGATTTTGCTACCTTGAAGACCTCGGGTGCACAGTAGGCCCAAGTCATCCGACCACTGGAGAGCAAACTATTCTCCTCAACAAGTGCTGCCAGACCGAAATCGGCCAGTTTGATGCTCGCAAGCTTAGAACTCGCGGACGTTAGGAGCAAATTTTCGGGTTTGACGTCTCTGCATCAAGCGATCAAGCCAAATAAGTGATAAATTCTGCTGTCTACCTCTGGTTCTTGCAGCGTACCTGTGCACAATGCCGAGCCCATGAAGAAAGCGCAATGCTTCAAGAAGGTCGGCAATATAGCGTCGAGCGTCCCATTCCGAGTATGCTCCTTCATCAATTAGCGCTTGGAAGAGTTCGCCACCTTCTGCGAGCTCCATGATAATGTACACGAAATTGGGTGTCTCCAGTACGTCGTGGAATGCTACCACATTTGGATGAGAAGCACAGCGGCGCAACAACACCACCTCACGCTCCCACTGGACAGGGTCGTCATCAATCAACCGCTGTTGTGCCTTATCCAGGCGTTTGATTGCAACCAGTCCACCAGTGGCACGCTCACGTGCACGGAATACACGTGAGCATGTGCCTTCCCCAAGAACCACCTCAGGTGAGTCCAACTCGTAAAACTCGGCCAGCGAGGGACTACGACGACTTGCACAAAGCCCCATCGTGAATTCGACTGCAGGAATTTTACGGGGATGCTGGGATGGAATCAACTAATTGAGCGATGCAGCAGCACCATTGATTTAAAAATACCGAGTCATGGCGATGGATGAAGACGAGGTGTAGACAAGATTAAACAAGCAGTTTGCGTTGTACGAAACTGTAGATTCGCTTTGGTAGTTTTGGGAACCGTTTGGTACTCACACAAACTTCGGCTTCGTGGCAATGCAAGTTCACTGCGTGTTAATTAATCGGCGTGCGTGCACAAGTGTTCCAGATGGAGATTGATGCGACAAATGGCTAGCCAAGTGAAGGAAGCGACATACCCACTTCGATTCAGCGAGTCTATTAATAACAGTTTATGCCTACAAGGGAGATGAAAAGTCGTTGATTCCAGGCAACAAAGTCACATATGAAATGGAAATTGGAGGGCTTCCGTTGGAAGCTGCTGGCGAATTCACATGTCAAAACGACTCGGTGTGCTGGCACTTGTTCCACCAGCGAACCTTTGATGAGCGGGGCTGATGCAGAGCTCGCCCCGAGCGCAATCGGCGTTAACTGCAAAAAATAAAATAAATTGATGTGCGGCTGTAGGGAACTGCTATTCCGACAGCAGCAGCGCCAACAAGGAGACGGCACAATAGAAAATGGTACGGTGCAGCCATCGGGTTCTGCAGTCATGATACAGTATTAATGTTGTTGCAGGAACAACAGAAGTTGCGTTATTCTGCTTTTCGGTCTTAACGCAGTTTAACAGATTCCGTGTCTTCTATGTTGCTCGAGCTCATTACCGCAACTTAGACTGCAGCTTCCTCCTTACGTTGCGTAGGGGAGGCAACTTTACGCTAGCGAGTGGCTATCGAATCGTGCGGTCCAGAAGGGCGCCTTCGCTTTTACTTACACTAACAGACCAAGACATACGCTTCCTGCTGACCATGCTCGGCCGTATCGCTCTCCGCAAGGCGGCGCTCAGCTCGTCCAAGCTGACGTCGGCCAAGATGCTGCGCCCCATGGGCATCCACACCAGTGGCGTCGTGCGCAAGGAGGAGGACGCCTCGGAGATCGCCGTCCCCACGCAGGGCCTGCTGGACCAGGCTGGCCTCACGGACTGGAAGATCTCGGCCCCGATCATCGGCGCCCTGGCCATCCCCGCCATCTCCAACCACGTACGGCAGAGTGTAATGATATGGTGGCGCCATTGAGCGTGTTAAACTAACCGACTTTGGTGGCTTTTGGACAGTTCTACGTGCTGAACGAGGAGTCGCAGCTGGCCTGCTGCTTCCTGCTCTTCTGCTCGGCCACCTACAAGTTCGGCGGCGAGATGATCGCCTCGTACTTCGACGAGCGTGCTGCTGCCATCCTGGGGTGAGAATTGATCAGAGACTCTTTGTTTTTAGTGATGGCGGGGAGACTAATTCGTTTGTAATTATTTCTTTCTTGGCTGACAGTGAGCACAACGCTGTGGAGGACGCTAACCTGGACCTGGCCAAGGAGACGATGGAGACCCACAAGGCCATGCTCAACATCCACGAGGACATTGCCACCGTGGCCGAGGCCCACAAGGAGGCTGTCGCTCTCCTGTGCGAGGTGCAGGCCTACAAGCTGCGCCACAAGACGCGCGACACGTTCGTTAAGAACCTCGAGTCCATCCGCGAGATCGAGGCCAGCTACAACCTGGAGCTGCAGAAGAGCATGGTAGCCAACGCTACCAGCAAGGTGCGCGCTGTTATCCAGACGGGCGACAAGAAGCTCAAGGACGCTGCCTTCAAGCACGCCGTGGACATCCTGGGCAACGCCAACGTGGACGACAAGAAGGAGGACGACGTGGCTGCCCTCTTCACCAAGGAGCTGCGCGCCTACGCCTCGGACCTGGAGGCCAAGCAGGGCCAGGTGGTCAAGCTCACGGCGGCGGAGCAGACCGAGCTCCAGGCCGACCTGGACGCCTACATGAAGCGTTTCGGCCTCGAGGACGCCGACTTCAAGGCCCCCAAGGAGGTCAAGCTCGAGCTCATGTAAGCTGCCGTTGTCTGAGCTGTGGTACCCTACAGTGCAGTGCAGGTGGAGCGAAATGCGTGCAAGTTAGCAAGAGCCAACTCTTGCCACATGGGCGAGGGATGCTGAAGCCTGGCGTGAAGCCACTTGGCAGTTTAAAAATGAATGGACCATCCATCTACTTGAGAGAATAAGCAGAGCGGAGTCCCATGAATCGATAGCACCCGATGCCCGTGCATGAAAAGAAAGGTGTACATGTCAATGATGCAGGTATCAAATGTCACAGTACGTGCTCGCTTTGGCACAAAATATCTTGCAGGATATACAATTAGAGAGGTCTGAAGTTCTGTACAAAGAGGTGTTTGTTCTCTTGAACCGAGTGAAAACGGTACGCGTGTCGTTTGTTGGTCGGTATTTTGTGGCATTTTTGAATTCTTCCTCCAGGGACCAGGAACGCAAGGCAGGCGCAGGACAAGACCAGCAGAACTCGAGACAGACAGAGCCATGGGCCGAAGGAAGAAATCTACCAAGAAGATCCAGACGCGCAAGAAGCAGGTGGTCTCCACCGTGTTCAAGTGCCCCTTCTGCTCGCACGACGAGGCCGTCGAGTGCAAAATGTACGCCATCTCCTGGACTCCCCTGAATAAAGTAATTCCTAACGTTTCACTGTCATTGCTATAATTATTTTTGCGTGTAGGGACCGCGAACGTAACATCGGCCACTTGTCCTGCCGCGTGTGTACCGAGAGCTTCCAGACTCCAATCCACTGTACGGAGACTTTGGATGTCAAGACAGACAACTCGGCTGGACTGCGTGCTTACAGGGTTCTTTGTTGTGTGTGCTCCTTCCTTTGCAGATTTGAGCGCACCAATTGACGTGTACACGGACTGGATCGACGAGTGTGAAGCGTTGAATGCATAAGCACAAGATGCAGCAGCAGCTCCCGACCCCCTCCAGATCCGTTCGACAGGTTTCTTTCCTGCGTTGTACAAGACCCCCTACGAAGGGGAGGGAACAGGCGACGGACGACCAGCACATATGGATAGGCCACCGAGTGGCCGCACTGCGAGTCTGGTCTGGTCTGATGTGACGTTGCGCGAGGCCCGGGCGAGTCTTCAGCTAGTTAAGACACCCCCCGCAATGTGAACGAGTTGTAGGTAAATAGACAGGGTGGCTGAGGCAACTGATGGCTGTGTCGCCTTGTGTGTTTTGTCATAGATCTGCTTAGTGTATCTGCAGGTTTTGGGCAGGAGTCGGTCGCAAGTTGCGGTGTTGTATCGACGACAAGCTAGCTGCTTTTCTTCTGGGCGGCCTTCTCTTTCTTCCTCTTCTCCTTCTTCTCTCGTCGACGTGCTTCCTCGGCTTCTCGGTGGCGCTTGTGCTCCTCAAATTTTCGCACTCGAGCGGCCAGCAATTCGCGTCGGCGCGTGAAGTCGTGTGGGTCATTTCCGCTCTCGGCAAGCTTGTCCAGTTTGCGTTGTTCTTTTGCAATGGCCAGCTCCTCCTTCACGTCGCGCAGTTTTTCAGTCTTGCGTTGCTCACGTGCAGCCTCAGCCTTTGCCAACTTCTCCTGCTGAGCAATCTCCTGTTCTGCCAACTTGCGTTTCGCAAACTCTTCTGGGTTCTCCTGCAGCAGACGTGCGAGCTCGGCCTCCTCCTCAGCGCGTTGCTGTGCTTGTTGACTCCGTCGAGCCTCACGTTCCGCTGCCTGGCGGTGGGCCTCAGCGCGTTGGAGTGCAATCGTCCGAAGCTCGTCTTCCTGCTGCATAACCAGACTCAAGTTGAGTACGCCTGCATTGAAGATGAAGTCTCGACAGAGCGTGGAAAATGCTGCAAACTCCAATGCTGGCCTCTCAACGTCGTTGTCATGTGTGTTGTTGTCCTCAAACAGGCCAGGCGAAATGTATCCGAGCAAGAAGTCGAACACAAATTCGTCTTGGAAGTAGGCTACTCGCTGTCGATGTGCTTCGGGTATCACCTTCCACAGCTCAGCGAAAACCGCACGGAGGCTTGTCCTCAACTCTTCTGGGCTTCGTTGTCGTCTGCGGTGCTTACTGCGCAGCTCTTCCATTCGAGCCGCCTCTGCGAACTGGTGCTTCTCGAAAAGTACTTCAAGTGCTGCCGCAAACTCGCGTCCATCTTGCAAGTATCGTGCCAACGCCATCACGTCTTCGTCGGACTGTGCCCGCATCATTACAGTGTCGTCCCAGA
The DNA here is from genome assembly GCA_001314375.1 of Phytophthora podocarpi. NCBI lineage: Eukaryota > Oomycota > Peronosporomycetes > Peronosporales > Peronosporaceae > Phytophthora > Phytophthora podocarpi. The sequence continues at coordinate 70,499 of LGSN01000063.1, forward strand.
AAACAATCTTCCCCATGGGCACGTAATTTATCCACCAGACTGGGAAACGTCGGTACTGGTTAACGGGGTGGGCAGTGCCCGCTTCTCCGTCATCAGCGATAAACTCAGTCTCGATACTGGCAGATTTGGTTTCTCCGCCGGTCTCACCTCGTTCCTCTGATTTTTCTGTTTGCTCGCGGGTGATGACAGCATGAGTCAAAAGGTAGTTTTTGCTGGTCACGACAGTATGAGCAAAAGTGAACCGTTCATCTTGAGAAGCACTTTCGAGGAATGTGGGGCAAGCTGTGCCTGAGAGTGGCAAATTGTTGAAATCTGGCTCAACACGAGCTGTCAGCGGGCCAACAGTGAGGTTCCGAACAGAAAGTTTGGTCTCCCGATCTTGTAACAACGTTTCAAGCCCAACTCGCATTCCACCGCTGAGTATGATCACGTCTCGGCCGCGGTGCTTAGCCTTCCACCGGAAAAGCAAATTCAGCAATTGTTCTAACTGCCGACGGCACCACACCCAATGCTGAGATACTGTTTGGCGATCGTACAATTTCCATCGACCGATAGCCTCCTCTTGACCAGGGTCGACAACCGAAAATGTGGCGTCCTCACGCATAGTGTTCACATGTTCTGCGTCAGTGAGGATCAGCGGTAGTTCCATGCAGAGCACAAACACCATCACCACCTTCTTTTTGAGAGCCTTCTCAAGTTCCTGCCATTGTTTCTCGCCGATCACCGCGCGCTCTTGCTGGGTTAACGGGGATAAAAGGCGATTATTACAAGTCACGACGTCATCGCGAGGTGTAGCGCGCATATCACACATGAAGATGCCGACTTCGCCAGCCTGAATGAATTGAGCCGTGTCAGTACGTTCAACTACATTGCCTTCCGGCGGCTCGTTCTCATTTTGGCTCTGATTTTCGAGTTCTGGTTCATCTGCATTTACATGTTCTCCTCTCAAAGGTTCCGCTGTTTTGTTGTCGCTTCCGGAACGATTTTCGCTGCCTTCAGTTTGCTCTGGATTAATATGTTGCGGTTTCTCAGATGTCAAAAGACCGCTGTCGCCGGTTCTGGGTGAAAGCAATTCAGAGGTGGCCTCAGCCGCAGAGCTGGCATCTTGCTGCATCAGCGCGAGCTGGTAGTCTTCTACGATCTGCTTGGCCTCAGAAAGCACGAGCCGCGCAGCTTTTGTGTGCAGTACTTCATGGTTTCGGTAAAACGGCGCGATGTCGGCCTGGGAGCGTAGGAACCAATTACTGACATGCGCTAGCGTTTCACGCACATTCGGTACGTTCCAACACAAGCGATAGCGCTGCTGCAGACGCTGTCGAACCTTTCGGCGTAGTGATACCACATGTGGATCTGTTTCATCATCATTCTCAGTAGATTTCTCTCGAGGTCTCAATTCTCTACGAACCCATTCGAAGCATTCAAATGCAGCTTCATGCATTGGTACTTGGCCACCCAAGTGCAAAATCATATCGAGGCCACACCAAGACACGTGAACACGCTTTCTCATCACCACCCACAAACTGTCTGTCGACTCCTCCATCTGCTCGGGGAAATTAGAGCTTACAGCCAAGAAGTTAAGAGCAACGGGAGAACTCGAAGGTGTGTGAAAACTTCCGCGACGGCTTTCAGAGTTCGCGATACCCTCGAAGCGGTAGACGTATCGACGTTCTGGTGTCAGTAATGGGATTTTAAACACGTGCGGGTGATAGCGCCTCAACATTTCCACTACGCAGACCTCTTGGTTCGCGAGAATATCCGTCACGACACAGACAACGCGCGCATCTGCATTGATCTCAAGTAGAATTGGCACTGAAAAGTTCATTTTTACTGGATTACCAGGATCACCCTCAGCGAGCGACTCACCAGGTTCTGCTTTTGGGGCTTCCTTGAGCACCATTCGCCCAATAACAGGACCGACTAAAGCCTTCGGCAACGATACCCGTGGTGGAAAAAAGCGGAGGGTTTCATCAAAGGACCCTCGGCGGTAATCCGAGATAAAACGATAGCTTACAAATGTTCTGTATCGAGCGTTTGTACGGCTTGCGATTTCAGTATCAGCTGGTGGCAGGTTTTCACGTCCGGCTACGGATACGCTTGAACTACTTGTAGTCGTAGTCGTGCTTGCAGTGTTTGTGATACTCCGGTACGAAAACCGCTTCGAGAAGTGGCCCTTGGAAGTCGCTACACTCTTTGCTACCACTGGTGCAGCGCCCCTAGCTTTCTTTTGGTCACGATGGAGCAACTCACGAGCCTCACTGACGGATCCAACGCACGTAAGTGTTAGCTTTTCATTAAGCTTTTCGTCCGTCACATCAAATGTGATAGAGCTGCCGCTAGTTCGGTAGCATATCACTGCAATTTTTCGACGGGCTCGATCCACAATTTTCCATGTAAAAAGCCTCTCAAATAACTTCACAATTTCTGAACGCAGGGCAGGAAACGTTTTCGACCCACCCCACATCATGAGATCACCTGAAATGACGAACACAAGCTGCTGAACAGGGTTCTTGGGTTTTGTGGATGCGGCCCGAGCTTGTTCTATCTCTGACGTAGTATTTGAAGTCTCAAGTGCTTCATCAACAACTTTCCAGGAAGCAGCTGAAAGCAAACTAACGGTGGGAATACTGCTTGGTTCGTCTAAAGTTCGCGTGACGGACGCAGATGGGCCCTTTTGAGCTTCCACTTCCACTGTATTGCAATACTCGAATACTTTGTGACTGGCATTTGCTCCAATCACGCGGTTGATCCCAAACGTAGTGGAGAATGCGGCTTTGTTTCCACTGCTCTTGCTGCCGTATTTCAGTTCACGCTCGACGAGGTCGACCCAGAGTTGGTTTTGGTACAGCTGCCAGAGCTCGAACGCAAGTCCTCTTAGTACTGCCACAACTTTAGTTAATGTGGCATCCGATAGATTTTTGTGTCCGCTTCCGTTGAGAATATTGCGCAAATTGCTTTGATTGAAGTAGAGATCCGAGCCTTCGTTGAGAAGCATAAGATTGCTAGAGTATCCAAGAAGCCGCTTCATCGGCGGCACTCCCCATGCAATACGATAAACTTCTTGTAGTCGATAACGTATCTCTGATCGAAGCAGCTGGAATTCGTCACTATCCTCATTATATGAGCTGCTTTCCACTTCCCCTGCGAGGCGAACCACGAGACCGGAGAGCTCCTCATTGTTGAAAGCACGACTCATATCCACTTGACCGCCTAGGTGAACCAGCAATTGTGGGCTGGATAGAGGCTCAGAAAGGTATTCATCTTCGATGGTGTGCCATGGATTAAAACTTGGATGTCCCTCGTCATCATGGACACCAAGGTAGCTGCCATTGCGGTGACTTGTATCCCCAGCTAGCTGCGCTGTGAAAGAAGCCATGCCATTAGCCAGAATTCGGGGCCATTGGGAACCTGGTTGGGTGTTTGACGATTGTAAATTCGTGCTCGGAAATTCCAAGAAGTCCGTCATCGAATTGCAGTTCACAACTAGCCATTCCGAGGAAAGTGAGACCCAGGCCGGTGTGAGAACATAACCCAGCACAGTGTCCTTACCGGCCATCAAGCCCTAAAGAACACGAGTGTAAGAAATTAAACACGTCAGTAGACGCAATCTTGAATCTTACTCTCAAGTAGGTTACCTTGAAATTAATAGCATAGCGGGTTCCTGGCTGAAGACCTTCGACTTTGAGGATAGTCGGAGTAAATGCCTCCACATTCGCCTGTGTACAGTAGCTAAATGCCATATACAGGTTCAGTTATCTAAGGATAAAACAGTGCACAACAAAACGATGCTAGACAAATACAAGCAAGCCTACCTTTTCAATGTTACAGGGTCAGTTAGCGTGCAAGATAGGTTGGGTACAGGTCGATCAAGTTCAATAAGAATTCTCGCAGTCCGGGGTGTGACTCGACCGATTATTGGGCCAAGAATAAGCCTGGCTTCACTGTGATGTTGCATGTAGAAGCTTACATCACTTGAAGCACCAAGTGGATGAGGCACTAACTCAAGTGCGCAGTATTGTTGCGCTATCGTTGCTCCCATGGATGTTTCTTGCTGAATTGAGTACCGTGTGGTAAGTTCTTCATCTCCAAAGCTTGGTCTGGTATTAACGGCCTGCTCTGACCGCTGAGGTAACCCCGACTTGGAAATTGGCCCTACAACAATTTGTTGAAAAGATAACTTCGTCGATTTGTCCGTAATAGTAGTTCGCGAGGCATATGCACCGCTACAAATAAATACGACATGAAACTTCGGGTTCTGCACATAATGAAAGTATACGGCGACCAAATGTGAATACGACAGGCATTAAACTTTCAGAGAAGCAAGCATACCTTTTGTAGTTTGTGAAATATCAGGTGAAGTAATCGGGCTTGTTCTTTTGGGTATACTCCCCAAGACATGGCCCCCACATCAGCTAAGTAAGCGCAAGCTCGAGAATCGACCGCGTCATCTTTTGCATTGCGATGCCACATTTGCATAATCTCACTGGTTTCGCCTCGTTGTGATATTAGTGGGACGTCGCACAAAATGACAAGAGTGTTGGGGCTGCCAGGTAGATCTTCTTGTACGCCTTGAGGGTGGTCGTTTTGCAGCCAAAACTTTAACGCTGCCCATTGGGAAGTCGACAGCAGCACTTCAGGAAGCTGCACAAATGGTGCCAATTGTGCGCTATCCAGTATTGCCTCAAGTGTATCAATCATCAACACTACCACGCCGTTCTGGAGACGATACAAATATTTGTCAGACGCCAAAACATTGTGTGATCGAAAGTCGCCAACTTGCTCGTACTCAGCCAACACGCGTTGAACAATTCTGAGGAACGATACAGGAATATCTTCGGTAGTCAAAAGTGCTCGTAGAACGCCGATACTTGGAAACCAATGGGCACCGCGCGCAAGGAGATGCTGACTTTTTGGAATGTTCCAATGCTGGCGTACACATTTCCTTACGGCATTATGCAGCTTTGAATCCACAAATTTTCGTTGATCTTGTGCGAAGAGACTATACTTACGGTGGAGTTCATGCGTCAAGGCGACAATGCATCCAAGATGCACTGTGACATTGGCCTGGAGCGAACCAACCAAAGGTGAAAAGTGGTTCGCCACATTCCCGATGTAAGAAGGTGGTTGTCCCGCTGCGTTTTCATCAGAAGACACACAAGCCTCTGCCGTGCCGTCCAAGTAGCGGTCCTCCGACATGATCACAAGTCTAAAAGCTGGTAGGTGCTCGTGTAGGGTTTGCAATATTGCAGGCTTGTCATCCAACAATCCCTTGGAACACCCTCAAACAAACAGAATCGAAGTAAATGTCAGTAAAATGACTTAGCACAGGGAAATTTGGAGGCATTATCACCTGGAAGGACAGATCGTAGGTGCGCCCTGGTGTCAACTCAGTCATGGTGAATATGGCCGGGTGGTATGGCTCAACTCGCTTGACAACGCGGTGCTCTTCTAGTGTCAGACGGTCTACAGCCACGCAAGCAACTTCGCCCTCAGCGTCGCATTCGATTAGGACTCGAGCGACGCAGGACGTCACGCACCCCACAACTGGACCTAGCTGCATTTAATAAAGCCCATATACAACAGGCAAATTGAGTTAATGCAACGTCAAGTTGGCAGGGGATCTGGGAAAAGCTTACAACTCGATGAACTTCGCGCAGTCCTTGTAGCGACATAAGCTGCGCTTGGAATTGGGCGTATGGCTCATCCGCCATTCCAGACGTTCGTCTTTTATCTGCCGCCAATGTCTGCTCCTCACATAAATTCCTCGACGAGGATATTTGAACGTATTGCGGTATTCTATTCAGCGTTCCGTGGCGAACAACTAGCTGGTCTGTTGGGTTTGTCTGTGGCCGTACATTTTCTTGGCCTTGCGAATACACGGCACTAGGTGGGTGTGTCCCAACCACTGGCCCGCAGACCAATTGCGTAAGCGATAAAGTTGTGTTCTTCATACTGAGGAGGGTTTGATAGCTCCCGACGTCATCAAACGACAGCAAGACAACCCGACGCTTCAGGTCAGAGAGATTCCACTCAATAAGTTCTTGAATTAGTCGCCATTGCCGCGCACTGTCGAAGCTAACATTATTCACTTGGTCCGTGATATCGTTATGGTTGTCCCCCACAGAAGCATGTGCGGCGCCGAAGGTAACCCTGGTGTGAGTGAAAAGAGGAACTGTCGTTGGTAACAGTATCGCAGAGGGCGATGGAAATTCCTTCAAAATGGCTGTAATTTGTCTGGTAAATGCTACCTCCCCATCCTGAGTAAGCCACGAAGAACCAATTAGAAATCAAGTCGACCTCAAAACGCCCAGTTTCAGCAAGTACAAACCTCACTTTGCAGATCGAAATGCCCAACAAGTGGAGCAACGACCACTCCATCATCAAGCTCGAAGCAGCTCATATAGTTCTGAGTGTGGCCCCATAAGGTTTCAATGTAGGATTGCCATACCGGAAAGGCCAAACCCACTAGATCTTTCTCAACCTTCTCAACCGTTGTGAATTCAGCTCGCTTTCTTGTCCTCCATTCAGGAAAGCCACAGAAAAGTACGCTTTCATTGTCGTCCAAAAACCAATTGCTGTGACTACGAAGTAATCCCCAAATGTTTGGTTCGCCCAAAACACGTCGATATTCCTGCTTTATCATGTCAACAATGCGCTCATTTGCTTCTCGATCGTGCTCAGTCCTCTGTCCATCATACGACGATACCGTAAAATGTTAGCACGCACGAATTAATTATGTACTTAGGGTGTGCCACTTACAGTTCCGTGCTCTAGTATCTCGAGCATCGCGGAAACTTTTTGTGGTGAGAGAAAAATACCATGGTGGATTGTAAGAATTAATTTCTGAGGCTGGTAATTGTCCCTTGCAACCTTCTGGTAAACTTGTGCCTCAAACGACCTTAGAGCCCTCCACTGCTTGCCACCTGAAACGCGATGGTTCAATAATCGGATTCGCCAACCAGAACAAACAGGCAGGGACTTAAACTCGACATCCGATGCTGGCACTCGATACTTCGTGGTAACCACTGCGACACATCTTTCACGGTCGGTCTTGCGGATTCCCAGAAAATGCAGCACGTACGCTGTACCAGGCGATAGTCCCGTAACTGTAAATAATGATGGCTGAAAAGATTGAAGTCTACACTCTTGTGTTGGCACAGATCCTTCCATTGTCGCTTCAGCACCGTCCTGTAACGTAAATGCGAAACACTTAACGGTGGCCAGAGTATCCACCTCCAACAGCACATGAACTCTAGTCGCCTCCACCTGCACAGCAACAACATGTGCAAGAGCAACTAAAAATTCAGCATTTTAATAGCACCACCTCAACTCACACAATTGCACACCTTCCCCACGATTGGCCCGACAAGAACCCCAACACTTTCCGCATATTCATCCAGCGATCCAAAGTGCACATCGTTGTAATGAGCGAAGGTCTCCGCATGCATTCTCTCTCTCCGTTCTTGCAGCGCGTCCTTCATCCTCCTCACAGCGTCACACATGGAGAACAGACAACTAATTCTCTCCAGCAATAATCTCGGTCTCGGATGGAAAACACACCACTTCAAGAACATGGTGAATGTCATTTTATCTCCGTCCTCCAGCGCCACAAAGTCGAAGGCTTCGTAGGCGACAGTGAGAGCGTCCATCTCGGACAGATGGTCCTCCTCCTGGACGAGTCCGAGCCGGAACAACCCGTCGCAGCACGTGCTGATGACGAGCGCCAGCTCCGCCTCCACGACGTCGTCCTCCGTGTCCAGATCCACCAATGAGAACACGAAGCGCGCCTTGTCCGCCAGCGCGCCCTGCGCCAGCATCGCCGCCGTCGTGAGCAGCGTCACCAGGTCCATGCGAGGTGTCGACGTCGCGTTTCTATTGGTAGAAACGCATCGGAATATGTCGAAGAGGAAGTCCACGTGATGGTTCAGCTCGGGAAACTCGAGCACGCACTGCAACTCGCGGCGGGTGAGCGCCATGCTGCCTTCCACGCCCTCCACGTTCACCCACGTACGGTACACGCGCAGCATTCGCTCCAGTCGCGGCAGCGCCAGCAGCGCGTTCAGCGCACGGGCGCGGTCCAACGCCTCCATGCGAAATGCGGAATTGACGAGTGATGGTCAAGATACGCGACGTTTTAGATACTTTTGGGGCTGTGGCGAATACTTTTGAGGGCGGACTTTGCGCCAACGTCGGAACATGGGTTCAAGAAAATCGGGCAGTTATTTTGGGCCATTTTTACGGCAGTTTTACAGTGCAGGTTACGGTATCATACAGTAGTTAGGATAGGAAGGCACAGACGTTGTGAGGAACGCCACCGAGCGATCCGCGCTTGATCGCGGCGATTACTGCACTACCCAGTGTGTATTACGCACCGGCGTTTATGCAATGTGCGATTTTCTCAGATACATTTTGCAGACGGTGCGCCGACACCTTCTCGAAGCAGGAATGCCCTAGCTCAGCAACAATGACAACAATGGAGGAAGGCTCATGCTCGACACGTGCTCTATAATGCAGCTAACAAAGTTATAATAATTGCTGGCGACGGGCGAGTCCGCACTACATGTAGTTTAGAAGACTGATTCGGTCCCACTCCGCGTCAACGTTGTGCGTCCTCGTTGGCGCCAGTATGAAGTCAGTGAATCACCTGGCTTTCTTCATCTGTATTGACCCCTGCCTTTCACTCTGCACGCAACAACAACAGCCTGTCGAGCTTGTTCGCCAACGTCTGCCTGCCTGCCTTCTTACACACGTATTAATAGGGCTGTCTCTCTGCTATTTTACTGTTCCAGGCTTACGTCGGCTTTTGCCTGGTAAAAACGAATCAAAAAGACCGAAGAAGAAGGAAAAACCATCATCAGTGGAAGAATACAGTAAACTTTACCCTCGAACTTCAAATCACCGTCAAAAGCAGAAAACCGCCAGGGAGCACAAAAGGCTACGATCTGATGCTCTCTTCGTCCTCTTCGCGCGGCGGCAGCGGCTCGCTGCGTCGCTTCTTCTCTCGCCGACGTCGTCGAGCAGCTCGCGGCGCATCCACCCACGCGACTCCCGCGTCTGGAGCTGCTGCGCAGCAGTCGCAAGCTCGACGCACGCGTTTGCTGGACTCGTGGAGTCTGCCAGAGCTCTTCGCTCTGCGAGAACTCGTCCACGTCGCCGTGAACAAGACCTCCATCACCCCAGACGATCAGTTCGACCCTTTAGCTCTCCAACGCGCTGCTCGCGGTGACGAACGGACGCGTACAGGCGCCAGCAGCTCCGCGAGCTCCAGCTCGACTGCCACGTCCGCTACACCGCCGTCGGTCGCCAGTTTCGAGGACTTGAAGCGCCAGCAGCAGCTGCAGACGCGCGTGGACTCGGCTCTGGTGCACAGCAAGCGCTTCTACTTCAGTCGGCGCGCCGATACGAGGCTCCAAATCAACACGAGGCGGCAGTTTGTGCGGCTTTTCCCGCTACTGGGACGGACGTCCAGAGCGGCGCAACGCGCGCTTTTCCGGGCTTTCGACACCGATGATTCAGGCAAAATCGAGTTCGAGGAGCTGTGTGAGATGCTGGCCAAGGTGAAGCAGGCCAGAGGCTCGTCGGTGCGAGAGATGGCGGCGCTGGCGTTCGCCTGGTTCCGACGAGATCGGAGTGAGGCGGTGTTGACTTGTGCCGATGTGAAGCTGCTTGCCGCGACGGTTACAGAGCTCGGTGGTGACAGCAAAGTGCAGACGGAGCACGGCTACGACTTGGTGGCGTCGCTGACGAAGTTGGTGCTGAGTCGAGGACAGAACAACGTGACGACACAGAATTTTTGCCAGGAAATGGACTGCGGACTGGGTGCTCATGTGCTGCACGTGCTGCTAGCACCTTTTGGAGTGGTGAAAACTTTTCTCGATGAGGAAACAATTCTGCAGGAGGTGGAAAATATGCAGTGGAAAGCGGGTGATACGGCGTACGTGGTGTCGAGTAGCTGGTGGACACAGTGGCGGAGATATGTTCAGCCTGATCACTGTAAACATAATCCCCAGCAGCCGAATCAGGTACACAGAAACAACAGTAATCAGCGTGGGCAGGAAGCTGGAGATCAACAGGTGCAGGAACAGGAGCGGGGTATACAGCAGCAGCAGCAGCTGCTCGTTGGGGAGATCCATCCTCGTCCAGGACCTATCGCAAATAGCGATATTTGTGCGATCGAACAGTTGGGGACTTTACGGCGTGGTCTTACAGAGGGACAAGACTTTGTTCTTGTGTCCCGTTGTGTTTGGAAACGATTTATGCAAGCATACGGTGGAGGTCCCGAATTTCCAAGGCAGATCATTGAGGTATTTTCGCCTGACGAACGACAAGAGATGCCGCCAAGAGAGGAGGAAGCAAAACCCAACGAACCCACAGAGGTCACCTTGGTGTTGAAGTCCAGGGGTGGTCAACAGCAGCACGTACAGGTGGATTTGTATCCTGTGGCGTTACAGGTTCGTCTGGCACGACATGATTCACGACATGTGTACCTCGTGTACGCTCGGCGGTTCCTGTTACACCATGCTTCATCTCTGAAGGAGATTGTGTATCGTATGGGCATCTTTCCAGGCATTAATGCAAGAGAGGTGACGCTTTGGCTGCGTCGACACCGTCTCCAATCGTGGGTGCGGCTTGAATGTAGTCTGGAAGACCCGCACGCTACTTTAGAAGGGTTGCAAATTACAAGTGCTCAAGAACTACTCGTGGACTTCCGAGCGCTGGATATTGACGAAGACCCACAAAGTGTCGCACAGCAACGTCGACGGAGCATTTTGGCAACTATGCTTCCTCGAACACCTTTTAACGTTGCTATGCTACAACCCGTGGGGAATGACTTTGTCTGTTGTCCGAGTGCGAGTCTTGCGAAGTTTGCTAGGACTGGCGACTGGAGGGTTTTGCGCGAGAGTATGGCTGCCGAACAGGAAGCCGCTGCCAGTGCATCCTCAATGTCCGCGCACATAGGGCCTGGGGGTGTACTTATTGGTCTTGCCAAACAAATGGAAGCAGCAACGAGAACGTCTCGTGGAAGGCTAGTTGCTCATGTCGGTCTTCGAGCCACGGGGCTCATCAATATGGGTAACACCTGCTTCATGAATAGCGCGCTACAATGCTTCGTCCACTCGCCAGTGTTTCGCGAGTACTTCTTGTCAAATCGATTTGAAGCTGAGGTGAACAAGAAAAATCGTCTTGGTAGTCGGGGCGCCATTGCTGCGGCTTATGCACAGCTTCAAAGTACTCTTTGGCGTGAGCGTGACCAAGGCTACCTGCTCCCTGGTCGGTTTAGAGACGATTTCACGCGAGTTCGCCGTCACTTTGAGGAGACGCGCCAGTATGATGCTCATGAATTTATGGTTGCACTTCTCGACTGTCTGCATGAGGACCTGAATCAGGGTTGCCGAATGATTTCATCATCTACCGATGACGCCATTCAAGACAAGAGCTCGAGATGTCTAGGTTTCGCTAGTTTTACCGGTGGAGACGACCTGGAAAGTGATGACGAAAATCAACAGGCTTACCATGAAACAGCAGGGACACCTTCAGATGATGTTCAGGGTGATGCAGCTTGGCGTGAGTACACCAGCGTGAACTCTTCCGTGGTGGTGGATCTTTTTCACGGCCAAATGCGTAGCGAGACCGTATGTGGCACCTGTGGTGAGCGCAAGTGCACGTTCGACCCGAATCTGTTCTTCAGTCTCCCCATTCCAGAATCGAATTTTGTGCGTGTGGACGTGAGCGTGCTGTTACAGGCGCGGAAATTACCGGGTGGTGAAGCTGACGAAAATGATTCAGAAACTGGACCTCAAGCCGTGCAGCGTGGGTTTTGGCTTCGCCGAGGAAGTAACGCGGGCACACTGTGCGATCGCATCGCGACAGTGCATGGTCGTGCTAGTGGAAACCGGTTTTTGCTTGTGGAAGTACGTCGAAATCGCATCAAGCGAATTATTGAGGGGGATGAAATCGTCGACAAACTAGCGGCGGCTGCACCTGGCTCGCTTGCTGCCTATGAGCGTGCCTGGACCCTTGCAGAGATCCCTGTTGTCCCTGCTACAATATCCGAGTACTTTAACGCGTGTGCAACTACATGTAGTAACGCAGATGCTGATGCGAAGACACTTGTTACTGAGAGGATCAGAAGCTTTTCCGATCTTCGAGTTGGATCACGCGTTGATGCAAGAGATAACCACAATGACTGGCATCCAGGCACGGTGATCGAAGTAGCTGAATCCGAAGAAGAGGATGTTCCAGTAAGTACAAAACACCATCAGCGTTTGTGCGTTCACTTCGATGCTTTTAGCAGCAAGTGGAACAAATGGTTCACAGCACGCGACTGGAAGTCAAGGCGACTACAGCCATTGCATACACGGACATCTAAAGCGACTGAAGTATTTGAGGTGCAAGTCGTGCACCGGTTCGTTTCCCAGCCAGCCTCGGTTGGGGCGTCAGAGGCGGGGCAAACAAGTGGCGATGATCATTCGTTCACAGGAGATCTTCCACGCTCGCAAGAGAGCAGCAGTTCAGCCACTCGTGGTCGACTATCATTGAACGTGTTTGGCACACCGCTGTTTGTGACTATTGCATCAGACAAAACCGCACAAGATATGCACCAGGCGCTTCTACTGCAGACTGCTCGCTTCTGGCGAAGCTTTAATGATGACCTCAAGTCTGCTGGGAGCAACCAAGACGGGGAGTTCGAGGAAACGAAGGTACCCTATGAGGTCCGCATCGTGAATTTGGAGGATTTGACTGGTGAGTGCGGCGAGCCACTACCCATTGACCCCAGTGCGCTACTGCAACACTTTTCAACGCGTAGTGTCCTTGCGCTGGACTGGGCTGATTGCCACGATTATATAAGTCACGAAGTGCGAGTACCTGATGACGCGCCCGCAGAAGTGGTGGAGGCGGCTAACACGGATCCGGACTTGCGCGCTGACCTTGAAGCCGTTTCATCTCTCGAACAAAAGATGGAGGATACAGCTCCAGCAATCGACGACGATAGTCCACCGAGGTATGCTGTCCCGCTGACCAAGTGCATGGACGCTTTGATGCGCGAGGAATCCATTTCACTAGAAGACCATTGGGTATGCGAGCGGTGCGGCGTCCCTCGTGAGGGCACACGGTTGTCCGCCATTTGGAGGCTTCCTGACCTAGTGATGATACAGCTCAAGCGCTTCCAGTACCTCGAAAACCAGCACAAGCAGAAGGTGCGAGCACTTGTTGATTTCCCACTCAAGGGTCTGGATTTCTCGAAGTGGATGGGCAACCATGACGAAGCAGGTTCATCGGTGTGTGATCTGTACGCGGTAGCTAACCACGTTGGTGGACTCACGCGGGGGCATTACACAGCTTACTGCTGCTACGATGCCGACTTCCCGGAGAGTTCGGCACTGTTCAAAGCGAATGAAGTGAATGGAGATCTTCAGTGCCCCGAGCTGTGGTTTCGCTTCGACGATGAGAAGGTCTCCGAGATCGCAGCGGGTGACGTAGTGACGGATGCTGCCTACGTGTTGTTCTATAAGCGCCGGACTCTGTCACCCCACAATGTACTTCGATATGCGCTCTAGCAGCTTGTAAGCATTTAGAAATGCAGCGATCGATGATAAATATGCAAACGCAACAATAATTGGAGGTGTAAGCCTGGGTTCGTCTTCCTTCGAGTTACCCACTGACTCACTCGAGCACCTCTAATACTACCTTCTGTACGCACAACTACTTACCAAACAATACCCTTTTCGCTCCAGACACGCTTCTTGCTGTTCATACGCACTTTGACGGCTAAATGCCGCAGAGAAACTCCGTCGAAAGCGCACTATTGCTCCTGTCGACAGCGGCATTTTGACGAACACGTCGCAGCTCCGTCTCAAGCCGTGCTGTTGTCTGCTGTGCTCGGTGCAATCTCGCTCGCAGAGTCGCCCGTTCCAGTGCCAGTCGTTGGATTGTCTCGTCGGGCTATGAATACCGAGGGGCAAAACGCGAATGGAACCGCAAGGGGCGTCGTCCAGAAGCAGAAGCAGAAGAAGTACCAGAGGAGTCGTCAGCACTCCATGACCAGCTGCGCACTACTACAAAGCAGAATCATACACAGCACAGCCCAACATGGACCCAACACGCCAGCATTAGACCCTCGTGACTGAATGCTACCGCATTGAGCCCACGTAGAGCCTGCTCTACGCCCACTTACTTACTTTAGAGAGAGCCTGGTTATCCACTCCCGGAGCACTCAAGTCGGTCAAGTCGCTGGCTCCAGTTCGCTGCAGCCGGAGAGTGGCAATTTCACGTCGTAATCGGGTCAATTCGTCGGTCTTGTTTTCTTCGCTTGTGTTTTCAGAGTCCTTGTTGCCCTCCGCGGCCGCCGCCAATAATGAAGAAAGTAACTGTAGGTTGGCACCATTACGTTGTCGCTTACCTTGAAGGTCACGCACCGTTTCCAAAAGCTTCGCGTTATCTTCCAGAGCACGATCCAGCAACGATTGTAGTTGAACTGGTGACTCATCGTCGCTTGTTTTCGGCATCTCTGGTGTCACCAAAGAAAATTGCGAGACTTTCATTTCTCGCTCCAAATCTTCAATGCGCTTCTGGGCAGCCTGCAATGCACTCTCAATCCGCTCCTTGTCGTTGTCATTATCCCCGGAATCACTGCTGCTGCGAAGACTATGCTCCAGGTGTTCTACCTCACGTCGTGCCACTTCCTGTTCATGCTCCAGAGCACGCGCGTCTTCAGCTGCCTTTTCATCTAGCACCTGAGCCATCTCGTCACGCTGAGAACGCACAGTTTCCTCCAGGTCGTTGAGTTTCTTCCGTAGTTCGTGCTCCGCTTGACTCTGATTGACTTCTTCGTCGGCTGCCAAAGTACGCAGCTGCTGAAGTTGGAACTCAGCGAATTTTGTGGCGGCACTTGAGGTTTCCAGCTCGTCCTGCGTAGTTTGCAACTCCTTCTCTATGCGCTGAATTGTGTCTTGATAGAGGTCTAGTTTCCGTCCAAGACGCGAGCTCAAAGCATTCACGCGGCGGATCTCACGGTAGGTGTCACTGACACCTCCACCACCGTCTTCGCTCGCATCGAAACCATCCACTGAGATGCAATCGTCGCCGATCTCATCCTCATCTCCTGAAGCGTAACTGGTTGAGTTGGAGTCCGTGACCACCGAAGATCCAGATTTCGGGCTGGGAGGACTGCATAGTATCGGCTTCTTCGTGTACATCAGTTCTGTGACTTCGTCGAACAACGAACGGTACACGTTCAGCATTTCCTGCATATCCTGTATCTCTTCGCTTGGTACTGTCGACGCTTCGAGAATTGGTGTCTCCTGTTCATCCTCTTCGCTCTCCTGCTGAGGGTCCATTGGCACGGCGTCACTGACACGGCGTCGTTCTTCTTCGACGAAGGCCTTCCACTCTAGCAGCTCACAAAGTTCATGACGGATAAGGTCATTCTCAGCCTCAGCCTCTTGGGACCGCCGTAGAAGTTCCTCGATGCGGTTTTGTTGGTCTTGCACTTTATTGTGCAACTCACGTTCCCTCTTTTCGGCCACTACTAGCGCAGCGGCAGTTTCATCGTCATCCGCTGAGTGCTCCTGGTTGTCTGTATGATGGTAACGCACAGCAGCACTGCTGTATCGCATGGGCGCGGGAAGCATTGACATTCGTGGACCTTGAAGCTTGCTCGGCGTTAGTTGGTTTGGACGTCGGCTATACTTGTACCGATCAGGGTCGAACGCGACCTCTTTGTACTCCTCAAAGCGGCAAATCATTCGGTAGAGCAGCATCTCAAGTCGGTCGCATCGGATCTCCACAACATCCCGCTCTTGCTGCTGGGGCGTCTCGCCGTCTTCCTCAGCAATGTCGGCGGGTGACATTGCACCGCTTGCGCGCAGCAGTTTTTGCATCATGTCCAAAGCCGGCTCCCACCGGTTTTGCTTCTTCTTTTCCTGGGCTCGACTCTCTGCTTCAGACTCGGCAATTGCCTTCAAACGCATTACGTGCTCGTCCTTGGAAGGGTCGGCACCAGTAAACCCATCGCTTGGGATCAAGCCAACAGAGCCAACACTGCTGCGCAAAGACGCAATTTCTTGCACCAGCTTTTCAATTTGCTGTTTGAGCACGGGCACAAGAGAGTCAGCATCCTCGTTCTGTACAGCATTATTCTTGATAAACTTAGCGCGCTGAGCAAACTTCAGCGTGCTCAGCGTTTCCGTGAAGTATTTCTCTTCGGGCGAAATAGTGGCCACGATACTTGTGATAGCATTGCCTCCCAAGGCGTCGCGCAGCAGAAAGGTGAGTTTCGAGTCACGATAATGCACGTGCCTCTTTTGGCCGTTGCTTACATCCACTAGTGCCATGATCACGTTGCCAAGTGCCGACAAAGACTTGTTAATCTGTGCAGCCTCCTTTAATCGCTTGCCATGGACACGAGTCTGTCGCTGCTTTTCACTACCTGCCAAATCCACCAAGTGCAAGCACGAACGACGCGTACGTTTTACTCCAGCCGATGTACGCTCTTCAAGCACCAATTTAATTGAGAAAACTGCGTGAGACCGAGAGCTTTCGCGATTCATGTCTGTTGACGAGATATGTCGATTTTGCGAGCCTAGCTGCAGTAACGTTAGCGCCTCCTCTTCACTCCCCACATCAATCTCACGCAGCTGATCCACATACACCTCCTTGTTGCGGTCTTCACGAAGACTCTTGGGCTGCTGCGCACCGACCGAGCCACTAGGTTCCAGCAAATCAAAAATCTTCTCATTGTAGATCTCCAAGTACGAACATGCCAGCGTGTACTGCAGCGCACGTTCCTGCTCTTCTCCATTGTAAAACCCAGTATTCTGTTCCCGTGAAAGTGTTGCAAGTCGCTGGAACAAATAGTCTAAAATACGCGGCGTAAGTCCACGCAGTGGGGACAATCTCAATTCGTGAGCGTTCGCGGTAGTCCCACCCAGCATCGTAAACGTCTTTCCCGAGCCAGTTTGTCCGTACGCGAAAATGCTGCCGTTGTATCCCTCAATAGTATTCTCCACCGCCGCACGACCTGCATCCTGGAAAATATCGTCCTGCTCACAGGTCTCCGTGAACACGCGGTCAAAGCCGAACCTCTTCTCCTGTTGCGACGCCGGCGCCAATGTCACGCCACGTTGGTCCGGGGCCACCTCCAGACACTTCTTGTTGTCCTTGCCCGGGGACGGCCTGATACGCAGCAACACGCGGATATTATCCGACGGTGTAGCTGAGTCAGTCGACGGCACGAAGCTCGAAGCAGTAGCAGAAATCTCCGGGATACTCAGCTGCATCGACCGCGGCACCTTTGGAGGCATCTGAACCTGAACCTGCACTTTAGTCGGAGCTGGTGCCTCCTCCTCCTGCACCTGATTATTTGTCTGATGAGTGGCAGTGCTGCTAGGGAACTGCAGTCTCTTGGGCGGACACTGGAACTGGACAGGAGACGACGTGGTCCTCGCTGCTCTCGCAGGCGTTGGCGCTGCAATCCCCGACTCGTGGGCTCTGGCAGCTCCAAAACCACCAGCACTTGGAGGCGTCAGGAACGACGGCTTCTTCGTTTTGTGGCCTCCCGGGCCTGGAATTCTGCAGCATTATAACAAAAGAGGGTGAGGAAAAAAACTCTACTATTTAACACTACTAAGCGTTGGGCCAATGTAATGAATAAATCCCCCACCGAGACGACGGGAATGGCATCTTGACTTGTCCTCCAGGAGCTTCTCAAAGAGGTCGAGGGATTGAGGTTTGACGCAGCCAGTCGCGTCTAGCTACAGTCCGTCCGTAACTGTAGAGAAAAGCGACTGCTGAAAGAGTGTTCTCGACCCCTTCGCTAAGCTTAGCTAAGCCTCACTCAATGCTTCGCTTGGCTTAGCTGGCTGCGACCTGGCTTCTTCCTCTTTCAGACGCAGCCCGACCGGCGACTGAATTCAAAGTGACACAGAGCAACTGGGTTTTAGCCTAATTCGTGGAAGGTTACGTAACGAAATAGCTAGTTCGGTCCCATCCGGGTAGATGAGGTGGTTTCACTTGAGTTCAGTATGGACGATAGCAAATGGCAGTGTGTAAGCAAACCGAGGCTTTCCTCATGGAGCAGCTTGTCACAATGCTTCAAGTCGAGTGGCTGGCTGGCTGTACGTGTAATCTTAGGTATCCTGCAGCTGGAGTCAATGGCGGTGAGTGCGTTGCTGGAACAATTGGAAGAATTTGGATGTAGGGCTACGATTAGCTGAAAACAGTCAGACACACGAAGAGGCACTTGTTGCAGTTGAAGTGGTTGGTTCAGTTAATTGGTTGAAGTATTTACGATGTATTACTGAAAAGCAGCATCTACTTTGCCTTTGAGCTCAAGAAAACTCTGCTGGTCCGCAGAACTACGGGGCTGCAATGATGCGAAGCGACAGCTCGGTCAGCAGAATCAGCAGAAGCAGGTTGTCGGTGTGGCGTTTCCGGGTGGCATCAGCCTCCCACGCAAGCCCGAGTCTTTCGAGATGCGATAGATCCGTAGTAACACCTGTGCAATATCCCTTCTTGTCCCTTTCTCCTTCGACAATCACTCCTGGTGGGCATCAGAGGCCGGTACAGCCGAAGGAAACCAGGGAATCAGCATCGACACACGTCGTTGGTACTCTTTGTACAACGGATATTTTGACGCCGTGATGTACTCTGTGAACGGAGCCGATCCCTGAAACAGCAGCGTCAATAGGATCGTACCCAAACTTGACGGGTTAAACATTGGCTCCGACGCTGCAATGCTAAACAGGTAGAAAGCCCACCACAGCGACATCTCACCGAAGAAATTCGGGTGGCGACTGTAGCGGAAGAGTCCGCTGCGGTTGAAGCCAGCCTTGTAGTCGCCTATGAGCGGCTTCTTCTGTGTGATCAGCTCGTATTTCTTCTTGTAAAAGTTCCACTGCTGCTGGTCAGCCAACGTCTCGAGCACCAACAGTAGCAGGAACAACACCGTCGCAATTCCATCCAGCACATTCAACTCTTCGTGACGATGGAAATACACTGCGTACGAAGGCAAAGCTAGCAGCAAGAGTAGCAGGTGTTGGTATCCAGCGATGAAGACGAGGTTCAGGACCTCAAACAGCGTCCAGTGCATATATTGACGCAGGACAGCCCAGCGGTAGTCCTCCTCACTGAGCTTGTAGCCTCCTTTGCGCCAGAAGTTGAACGTGAGTCTGCAGCCCCACAGCGTCGTCAGCACCGCCATCAACAGCAGTCGCTGGTCCCAAACACCGCCGTCCGTCACATACCCGTGGAAAGCGAAGTGCCAAACAAACATGGGTGGAGTGATTGACCACAGACGATCGGTGAACGAGAAGTTGCGTGTCAGGACACTCGCCAGCCACGTGAGAGCGATCAAAACAAGCAGCAGCTGGAGAGCCACAGCCAGCGCGTCGGAAGTTGCAAACGGGAGGACTTTAAGCTGCCACGCTTCAGCCGAAGCTTCTTGCAGATGCAGTGCGCCTTGCCAACTTGTGAACGGAGAGGAAGACGCCATGGTTTCGTCACGGGAGGAGAATGAGGAATGGCGTAGAGCGTGAAGCGAGCAGCTCGCGTTGATAAACAGCAAAAAAGGTGTATAGTGAATCCTGCATCTGTTACTCTATCGGAGCTCGTCCGTCAACAGAGGATGCCGAACTGTAGCGTAATTGAGCTGCATGGACGTGAAGATACCGGTACATCTGCTATAAAAATCCATGGTGGCAGGGGAATGTAAACCTCCATAGCGTGTCCTGCATCTGTAAGTGGCGGCTGGTTCGTCGTGTGGAAGTCGTTGTCTTGGTGTCTCAATCAAATGCATTTCTTGAATAGCCAGCTAACTGGACGTACCAATACGCCTGCAAAGCTGCAGTAAGTCGCCACCACCAGTGGTGGTCCACCACTACATACCTAGAGACTCCAACGATTAATGTCCAGGATGGCTATATTCGGCGTCATTAGGTCACGCGTAACTTCCGTTAACTTGAACAAAGTATGGTTGTAAAATGGGTACACAAAGCGCAAAGTAGGCAGTCATCTCAACATTCCCATAAAATAAGTCCCTTTAATCCAGATTTTACACTTGGTTTCACTATTCGCGAACGCATTCTACTGTCGAAACGTGTCAACCGCCATCTCCATGACTCGAGTCGGGAGCGGCGGCGCGTTGGCGTCTCTATCGCTGCTTCTAGTGCTACTCCTCTCCTCCCCATACGCCCACGTTGTAGCGCAGATCGACGTTTTATCAGAACCTGAAATTCTCGTTCTCCCGGCGTCCGTAGCGCCTACAATCCCGCAAGATACGACCCCCACAGCTCCGTCTTCCGACCCCTCACCTACCGAGGCGAAACCTGCGTCTTCTGCTGTCCCTCCGCAACTTCCAAGCCTGGATTCCAGTACCACAGGGTCTCAAGATGTCGTGGCTGCAGTGGTGACGGCTGCCGACGTCTCCATCGACCAGGTCGAGGAGCATTTGCACATCGTCCAGCAGCTGGAGCTCTCGGTGGACAAAAGTCTGCAAGAAATGGAGGCAGGCGACCAGCTCGCCAAGTATACTCGAGCTCAGATACGAGAGAGGCAACATCTGAGAGATGGACTGCTGGCGGTGCAGAACAACCTCAAGAGATTGGCTCAAGGGCTCAACGGGACGTTACTGGAGCTCGAACATGTGGAGCAGGAGGAAGCGCTGCGGTCCAAGAAGCTGAAGGAGGTGCTGGCGCTTCAGGAGGAAGAGGAGCGAGAGCAGGAGCTCGAGAAGGATGGGATCAAACAAATGGACTACGAAACGGGACATCTCAAGAACACGACGGGGCTCAATGCTGAACAGCTCAAGAAGTTGGAAGCAGTGGAGAAGAAGGCAGACCCGGCGGTGTTGCATTATGATATGGAACTGTTGGCTCAAGTGGCGGTGTTGCTGGGTGTCTCGGCGATTGGAGGGATTATCGCCACGTACTTTAATATCCCTCCACATGCGGGGTATCTGCTAGGTGGAGCGCTGGTGGGACCGTCGTGTTTGGGAGTTGTGAGACTGTACAAGGAAGTTGAGACGATCTCGCTCTTTGGATCAGTGTTCTTGCTGTTTGGACACGGAGCGGCGTACTCGCCGCAGCAACCTGAGGATATCTTCAGGAAGTATTTTGTGGGAGGTGTGGCGTATATCGTGTCCACTGTGCTGCTAGTCGCTGGTGTGGCGGTTTACATTGGATGGACACATTCGTTTATCGAGGGACTCATCATTGGTCTGGGCGTCTGCTTTTCGACCACCGCCCCTCTCTACGAACACATTCGAGAAAACAGGATTCAAGACTCCTCGTTTGGCCGGGTATGTGCAGATGGTGAGGGTAACGTCTTCTTCTCTCCACTGACGATGATTTCGTGTTTCTTGTTCTTGTAGACGGTGACGTCAATTATTGCGATCCAAGATGTGCTGATGAGCTTTGCTCTAGGCACGCCCGAGTGGTTTTCTGTGCGTTCAGTCGGTTGGATCGGTGTGGCCATGGTACGAACTGTCGTGGCCTATGCTGTGGTCGTCAGCATGACGGTTTGTCTGCACCAATATGTGGTACCGAAGTTGTTACGCTTCTTGACAGCTATGGAAGAGGTGCACAACGCTCCGCTCGTGCTTCTCGGAGTCGTGTCTGTATGCCTGTTCATGGCACTCTTCTCCGAGATGATCGGACTTTCGCTCGAGTGCGGAGCCTTCCTGGCTGGACTGGCCTTCGTGCACGTATCAGACAACGCAAAGGGGGCCTTCATGTCGATCCGTGTGATGGAAAACTTGTTCGGCAGCATGTTCTTCGCTTGTGTCGGCATGATTTTGAATCCAATGTTCCTGATCCGGAACGCTGGTGAGATACTATCAATGGTGCTGCTGATTGTGGGTATCAAGACGGTGTCCATGACTGGCGTGATGACCTTCTTCCGCATCAGTCCACGCAAGGCGCTCATGGCTGCTGTTGGCCTCTGCCAGATTGGCGAGCTTGCACTCATTTTCATGATCAAGGCTCACGCGTCCAAGCTTGTCTCGCGCCGGACCTACCTGTTGTTCGTGGCTGCTATCTCGGTCTTTCTCGCTTGCTCGTCCATCTTCAACCGCAGAATCGTGCTCGCGCGTCGGAAATCAATTTACCGATTGCCTTCGACAGTTCGAGGCAAGCCGATGGAACGGCATCGAAACTCAAGTGACGTTCTCGACCTTCATGCTGCCACTCGACAGCGCGCAGGCGCCAGTGGTGCCTACGTGGATTCAGGCGGAGAAGAGGACGCGATCTCTCCGACGTCGAGGATGCGGCGTCAGACCTCAAAAATTTACGATCATTGAAATCATCCCTGACAGTGCATCAATTCAAACTTAGCTTACAAGTACTTCGAAGTCTGCGAGCTTCTCAGTTTTACCAACAAGAGGAGAAGGAAGGAAGTCATGCTTCTTCCATTAGATTGTCAAATTACTACGCGGACTCATAATTAAGAGAAACTCATTCGTCCTGGTTGTCGGAGTTCGCCGCCGTCGCTTCCTTCGCCACGGTCTCCACATCGTCGACTTCCGGTCGACTGCTATCATCAGGCTGCATCTTCGACTCCTCATCAGGTGGCGTCGTGGCTACAAAAGTGCATTGTCCTCTGTCTGACAGGTCTTGCGGTGCTGGTGGCGGTGGCGGCATTGAGATCGACTTTATCAAACGCGGAAGCTGGCTCGAGGGGCGGTGCTGCAGTGGCAGCGTAGCTTGCTGGAGTAAATACATGAAACCATCGCGTACGCCTTCGTTCGGGAACTCGAGGTGGAGCTGACGGAAGCGCGTACATACCGACAGCACGCAAGCTGGGTCCACTGCACGTTTGGAGGAGTTGGGCAGGTTCATGGCGTGGCCTGCGAAGAACGGCGCGTTATCCCCGGGGAGCATCTCGCGAATGTCGTGCAGTTTGATCGAGTCGTCCAAGCGATCCGGGGATCCCGCTGAAGGAGTTGTGGGCTCCTCCAACGTCACACTTGGTGATCGCATTCGCAGCATCTTGGCCGCTGGAGGAGTTATTGGCGATGACGGGGTGCTTCCGGTCTGTCGAGTGGCAAAGTTGAGTGTGAATCCGCCACTGGCAGTGCGTTCAGTCTTCGCACCACGCTCCCGACGTAGCGAACGCCACCACAGACGCTTCTCGTTAATAGCGTCGGACGTGCTGCTGGTCGAGCTGTGAGTAGAATGGGGAGATGAAGCGCAAGCAGCGTTAGCACTTTGCCCACATTCATCGTGCTCGTTGTTAGGCGTACCAGTAGCGCCGCCAGTCGGGACTTGAGGCGGATCAGTGTGCAAGCCTGGCTGACTAGCACCGTTGACATCCTTGCCACCAATGCCAAACAAACTCGTGAAGCTGCGTGCGTTCTGGTACCGGAGCAAGCTCCGTTTAAGCAGTTTCGGCTGCCAGCTGAGGACTTTGCCGTCGGTCGACAGCCGAAGCTTGGTGCGATGAGGAAGACCGTTGCGACCATACTTCACTGCCTCAAACCCGTTCATGACGAGCTTCTTGCGGATTGCCGAAGCTGCCTGCTGTCGCCGAGTAAGGTCGGCAAGGCGACGACGCTCTTCGTTTTCTCGACGGAGACGCTCCAAAGTCAGTCTGCCTGTCTGGATCCACTGGTGCGTTCGAAGTACTGCCATCGACGGTCTCTCCTTCGGGTCTACGTGCAGCATCTTGGAAATGAGCGTCTTGACATCAGGGTGAATGGCAGCCCAGTCCTTGGACGGGTAGCGCACGTTGAAGCGATGTGTACGCAGCTGAGCAAGCTTCATCGGGAACGGCGGATAGCCGCACAGCATAATGTACGTCACAACACCCAGCGAGAACACGTCGACCTCAAGGCCATACGATCGACCGTCCAAGATCTCCGGCGCCGCGTAGCCCGGTGTGCCGCATGAATCCGAGGCCTGCTCTTCCTGGTGGTTGAGCTGTCTCGCAAAGCCGAAGTCGCAGAGTTTCACGTCATCGCCCGACAGCAGCACGTTCTCCGGTTTCACGTCACGATGAATGATGCTGTGCGTGTGGCAGTAATGCAGCGCCTCCACTAGCGCAGCCGCCACTTTCTGCGCCTCTCGCTCTGGGAACTTGCCCTGCTTGACGATGCGGTCGAACAGATCTCCACCTTCTGCCAGCTCCGTGACCAAGTAGCACTTGGCGTCGTCTTCGATCACTTCGTACAAACGCATGACGTTCACGTGGCTGACACTTGACAGCACACGCACCTCGTGCGAAAGAGCCGCGCGATCCACATCCGAGAGACTCAACTTGTCCACGATCTTGCAGGCGTAGAAGCCACCTTTCTTGCGGTGCGTCACCTGCTTCACCGTTGAGTACGAGCCTTCGCCCAAGTGTCTAGTGATGGCGTAATGTTGGTGGAAGTCGAGGAAGCTCTTTTCCCCCTTACGGAACGTCACCTTTGGTGGTGGTGAGGCTGTTGGCGACAGGACTTCAGTCGCTGCTGCATGCATCGAAGATCCTGCGCTCGTGGGTATCGCAGTACCGGACGCCGAATGAGATGACGAAGCCGTGCTGCTATTGCTGCTGTCATCACTGCTGCATCGAGATGTCCGAGGTCGACTCGTGCCTTTGTCTGTAGCACTGCGACTGCCATGGCCTGACACCGATAATTTCGTACAAGCAGCAGCAGCCTTGTCCTCAGGCTCCTCTGGGTTCTCACCGTCATTTTTGTTCTGTTCGTCGACAAAGCACACCAAACGGTTGTTAGACATGATGAAGTCTCAGGAGCTTTACTTTACTAGTAGAACGTACGTTGGCGAGGTGTGAGACCTCCATCTCTTTCGAGAAATTGTTGTTGTCGGCTCGGGGCGCCTCCGGCACGGGTGTCACCAACTCGTCGATGGACAATTTGCCCATATCTTCGAACGGAACGTACTGGGTCTCCTCCTCGTCGTGCTCTCTATTGTTACTGGAGCTGCTGGGTGCTCTGCTCTTCCTGGCGTGGCGATTGCTCGAAAGCTGCGGCGACATGGCCATATCCGTCGGAGTCGCGGGGCGTGGCCAACCCAAAAGCTGCCGCACTTTCATCCGTCCGGGCGGGATATCTCGAGACACTGCTGCACAACACAAAGGGTCAGGCTCGCCTCCGATGCACCTTCCAAATGGCATGGCAGCCTTTCGAGCGTACAGTGCAGTGCAAAGAGGGGATTGACCGAACTCTGGAAAGTGCGAAGGGAGCCGAAGTTGACCCAACCGGAAGGAGAAACGACCGTGACGGAAACGGACGCAGCGTCGGTCGATGCCAGGTCAACGCCGGCAACGCCGGACTCGTATTTTTAAAGAGGTTCTTGGCGGCAGCACCGTTCCCGAACGCGTTGAAGTGCGATGCTACAGACGTTGAGGCCAGCCTCAAGCTTCCCCGAAAGGCACTAGACCGAATCCGTTGCTGTCAGTGATTCCTTCCGCGGTTATCGGCGTTTCACACGCCACTAGAGACTGTTTTCGACAGAATATGCGCGATAGACTAGCTGGAATAAGAGTGGGCGGTGACGTTCATGACTCGCAATTTTCAATCTACATGGCATCTGGTACGGAGTCGACTGAACTGGGTAGCTCAGACAGGCTTCATGTCGGTCTCGGTCGCACTAGTAGCTACTGCAACCATCCTCGCGTTGAGAGTCGTGTCGTCGCTAAGCGCACGATCCAGCAATTCGGATGGGAATCTGTGCACGCTGAGGTCATTGAAGGCCGCCTCATAGCGCGCGAAGTCCTCATGGTTCTTGGACACGCCGCACGGCAAAGAAACTTCTTCCACGTACGGCAGCACGCTGACGAGCAGGAGCTCCTCACGCTCTTTGGCTGCAAGCACGCGGTCTCCGTAGGCTGAAAAACTGAGGACACGACATCATGGGTTAGTTGCGAGTTACCAGGTGACGAGAAACGCTGTTTAAGACGCGTCATGTACATACCTGTTGCCGATGATTACCAGCTTCTTGGCCGCGGGACCCCAGTTGCAAGCGAGGACATTCTGGTAGAGAGCCTTCCCACAATGCGGCATGAAGAACACCGTGTTGGAAGCCACTCGTCGCCGCCCATGCTCATTCTCCTGGATAACCTCCAGCTCGAACTGCCTCGCGATGGCAGCGTCACTCTAATTGCCACACAGCACCGAGCACCACAAGAGATACCCCATAAGTTACATCGCTGCCGTGGCTAGAGTATCCCACCTCATTGATCTCAGACGAAGTATGCTCCATGGTTGCTGTCATACCTTGTTCATGGCTGGGTCGAAAATCTCGACGCAGTGCTGAATCCTGTCTGATCTCTCCGAAACTTCAGCGTCTGCAGGCGTACTACATGTATTTCCTTCATCCAGAGCTCGCTTCAAGGCCATGAGAAAGGCTAATTGGTGCACAGCATTGGACGACGCGCAGAAGCTCCCGAGTCCGTAGCCCACCAGCGTCGGTCGGGCGTCGGTCTCGTCTTTTGCGTCAACTCCTTCTTTACCAACTGGCGTCTTTACTGCAGTCAACTCAAAGTGCTCCACAATCACACGCAGTGTGTCCTTGAGCAGCAACGAGTCTCGTAGGACGTCGGCGATGGCGCGAACTCGTCGAATGATCAGCTCCTGCTTTTCCGCGGAGACCTCGGGCACAGGTTCCACTACCTCTTCACCGACTGCAAATTCAGGCACCAAAACGTTAGAAATGGCCAGCAATGGCTCCAAACTGGATCAACCAGCAATGCAATCAATATAAGGAAGAGATTCAATGCTGTGACCCTGAACCAATGCATCGGAGACTGTGGGGGCTGTGAACCAGTCGGTTGATACATCGGTACGAAGCCATTTTTACCAGTCGTGAAGCTGTTCTAATTGGCTTAAGATTTCTCACCATTAGACACAACTTTAGAGACCTTAGATTGAGTTGATCGGGGGTGCGAAGGCCCACGACGAGGCTTCCCACGCTTACGGCGCGAAACTTGCTGCCATTCCTGCTCCATCGTGGACACTGGCTAGCACCTGCTCGAGTCTATTTTTGGCCAATAGAAGTAACAATTTAAAATCGATTTGAAAGGTGTAGCCATTTCGTTGTGAGACGAGGCAGCATGTTGCTTTGAATCAGCACTGCCAGGTACTGTACTTGTATTGCTGCGGGGAATTAGGACCCCCAGTGTTAAATCAGACTCGTCATCCACGCTCTATATCTTGGTCTCGGATGGTCTCGACAACGCCGTAAGAAATGGTTCCGTCTTCGTCGACGTCGTACGGGATGACGCCTGCGTCGTCGTTCTCGTCTTCGTGGCGGGCTCGACTGAAGCACAGGCAGCCGTTGCAGTTGCAGTAGCCGAAACTGGCAGTGGGGCAGAATATCGCAGCCACGAACATAATACCTGCGAGGAAGAAGGCGGTGCACGTGAGCACGATCAGGTCCACGTAAAAATACACGACGCCACTCATGTACTCGTCGGGCGTCATGATGCTGTACATGCTGCTGGCATCGTACGAGAACCACACGATGAGCACGAGCTCCAGTGCTAACGAGTACCCCATGGCTCGAAGAGACACGAAGTCGTCGGTACCCCCCAGAATGCCGTACAGAATACCCGAAATGATGGCGGATACTGCAAACGCCACACAGCCCGAAACCAAGGAAGACCGAAGCACAATTTCTCCGTCACTGTCGGGTTGTTGCCCAGCGCTTGGTCCTGAAGGAATATCATCGCCGTGGTATCGGTAAGAGAGACCTGAGAGCACGATCATGACACACACCGTCACGAAGGTGAAGCCGCAGCAGAATAACCCCGCAGGGGTGTCCAACCAGGTCTGGACGCTTGCCACCAGAAGACTGAGCACGACGCTGAAAGCTGCCACCATGAGCCAATTGAGTGGAAAGCGAGTGCGCACGAAATAAACGGCGCTGAGAGCTGCAATCGAGCCTACGAGGGGCCCCAAGAGGTCAACAGTTCTTTTGAAGGTGTCATGTGTCCACTCGCTCAGGTTGGAGTCGTAAGTTAGTGAGGCCACGAGAGCCGTCAGCACCATCAACTGAACCGCGAAGATGGACAACATCTTGCGTCGGAACGCGATCTGCATTGGCATCGGCAGCGTCGCGATAGTACCGGGAGCATACGCCTTGCGGGCTGTGTTTTCTTGGGGTTCATCGTTACGAGTCCACTGCTCGTATCGCCGTCGCCAGTACGAACGCGGCCTTGGCGCTCTTTCAGTTTGAGGAGGTTCAGGTGGAGGCAATCTGCTAGACCCCGGTGTTGTCCAGCCTTCGTCGTAAGTATCGTCCGTCTCGCCGAGATCAACCACCACCCTCGACGAAGGTCCACGCGTATTCGGGTACATCATCTTGTATATATCCAACCTTGAGAATTGTGCCTGCAACAGGCGTCAAGCCACTCTGTGGGCGTTTTCCTCTCCAAGGTCAAGCAGGTTAGACGTAAACGAGGACGAGGCGAATGATGCCCGACGACGAGAGCGAGTTGGTCTATGATAGTGACGACGGTGCTTAGAATAGGAAAGTAGATCATCATGTGACCTGCTTGTCTTAGCTAACTATATTTGACTTGGGAGACACGCAGTAGTGCTTTTCTAGCCCCAAATGCGTCAAAACAAGTCGTCAAAGTACCTTTCACGCACGAGTTTTCCATGAAACTGTGTAAGATGGTAAGTAGTTTTGCGTCTTCCAACGCCAGTTGAGCTTTTCTTAAGAGTTACTTCGAAGTAAGCTTACTATGGATATGAGGTGGGTGCTTTAGGCGATGCAATCAAAACAGAAAATTACAACTGCTTAAAGTCAGCACAATCCAATTGGCACTATTAATATGCGTCGCCAATGTAGTGAGTGGCCTCCAATTGATGGCGAAGTTATGGAGTATGAAAACACTCGGATGGATGTCGATTCAACAGAGCAAGCTCGGGGTGTATTTGGCGACGATATCCCCCAATGAAGGAAATGGTTTCTCCTATCCAGTACTCTAGTATATTGGACGTTGATCGCTTCAAGACAGGCTTCAATCGTACCGAAAGGTTGCAGGGCGTCTGAAAAACCATCCCGACGTCAAACAACTCGAACAAGTAGTACATTTTTCATTACGTCTACCGAGACCATAAATTGATGGCTTATTCGTCCACTTTGTTCGCATGGTTGCTTCATAAGGCCGTGAAATGGGCGCTTTTCGTGAAGGAGCGGTGTCATCCTCGTCCCATTTATCTATTAACACCAACTTGCCAGCACGAGGGCCCTCGGCTTTGAGGGTACACGCTTCAAAACGCATTTGAACACTTCCAGGTATCGGTATCAGCTTCGAGCGCATACACTACCTCCATCACCATCGCACCGGTAAAGACTTGATTGTCGATCGGTCGGTGCTTCATTATCATTTCCACTTGGTCTAACATCACCCTGCTCTTTATTATTTGCACGTGTTCACAGTCAAATGATAACCACTTCTTTCCGTGCTTCGTACTGAATAAATCACCCGTGACAAGTCGAGATTTACCAGCTTTTCAATGCTGCCATTAGATAAAATGTGCTGAATTACTTGGGCCGGTCTCACCAAGACTACCAACAACTATGACTTTGCTGACACACGCTCCCGCTCTCCGCAAGTTAGAATGGGAAGACCACGAGCTCTCTACATATTTCCATGTATCATGGATATCATTGTTTTCGGGCCTGTTGGATTTTCGAGTTCTATTCACTGAAGTGTTTGTCGCCACGTGACCAGTGCTTTTTTTTTTCGAGCGCAACCTCTTCGAGATCTGGTAGATATCTGCGTCTACCAGCGATACTAACTTGGACGTCTTGACTGCACACTTTGAGGTTCGGTCTACGTGTAGTCACGATCAAACGAACCTATCGAACCTATGCTTTCGTAGGAGCACGCTGTAGTGCACATTTGAGCCATTTCAGACTCAACATTTGAGCCACTTCAGACTCAACTGCACGTGCAATCAACTGCAAGAACGTCCTTAGAGTCTACGAAGTCAACTCGGCTGCTATGAACAGGGCGAACTAAGATGGAGTACTGGGCCCACTGCCATCCCAATCTTTCAGAAACCAGTCTGGCTACTCGGCGTTGGGTGGTGCCAGGAATGAGATGGTGACACCGCTTAAAACCTTTATCACCAAGGTTGGACAGACTCGTATAGCTCGCGCTTTCCCATTTCGAACAAAAGTACGCTCTCAGAAACGTTGGAAATGCCACTCCACCCAAAGACTCCTCAACCACAGCGATGGTGGTAAGCGCTTCGAGGTGAACTCCGCCACGCAATCGCGTATGCGGGTTTTAGTAGTTTGGTTGCTCCAGTCGGTAGAAGTTCGACCGCCCATTAAAGTTAAAGCAGCAGTATGTCATCTTGTGGTGGTGGAAGCCGACATTGAGGTTCCCATTTATCTCCGTCCCGGTACAAGCTGCTTCTACACTGCTTCACAGCTTTAGTTCAAATGTTACTGTTTCAGGAGGTGGGTGTGCTGGCCGTCAATCATACTTGACCTTCAACGGGCTTGTGCTGGAACGAGAAACAAACCGAATTTACCAAGCTCGAACTCCTTCGATCGTACGTTCTTCAGCACGATTTCTGCCTTCGTAATGCTTTTCACCAATATAAACAAGTGCTTCTTTGACGAAGAGTGCCACTGGATTTTCGTCAGCTTTTCAGGCACTTGTGGTGATTCAATATCTGTGGTATCAGAGGCAATATAAGAGAGTGTAAGAGTTTGTTTTCAATTCTTCTGCTCTTCAATGTGTCATTCCGCGATTGAATACGGACCAGAAGATTGAGTGCAGTCCTGTTCGCAGAACTGACATCTAGCACGGCATTCGGAGGTTGAGAGGATACTCAAGATTTCGTTGAAATGAACAAACCAGGCGTCATTTTCCTAGATGAGTTTACACTCTTGAGTTCTCACACCACAGAACATTTCGCAGAGGTTGAGCGTAAGAACTATTCCATGATGCTCAACATATTTCGATCGTTTGGCTTTGCGGTGGACCGCTGAAGTCAACCTCGTCCCGGCCTGCGATCACTGACACACTGAATGCATACATTTGTAGCTCAGTTTTCTTGCGAAAGCCATACCCCCCTCCACACACTTTCACGGACCCGTGAGCTGTCCAGTCATTGGCCTTGATCAGCTCCTTCAATTCATCCTCGACCTTAATGACATCGACGATCGCCCTAATACTCTTGCTTCGATGTCGACGAACACGCAGCCAAGCCTCATGGAACGATGTCTGGAATGAGACTGAAGTGCTGAAGTAACCGATCAAAACTTTTGTCAAATTCCATCCGTTGTTTTAGACGTGAATGGAGTGAAGTCTTGACGTTGCATCGTAGTAGCGTCGCTACTCCCAACACAAAATATCTCAATACGTCTTATCTAACTAATCCAACTAGAATGTCGATCTGAAAATACGTCTTTCAGCTAGCTCGGTTTTTCAAGTGGCATGTCGACAAATTTATACTTCAAAATCATCTTTTTTAAAAGTACTTCAAGAAGTATTATACATGTACTTCTACGAAGTAGATACATTCTTACTTGAAATGCTATCACCATTGGCGTATGCATTGAACTGCCAAAAACTTTGTGTGGTCGTCACATTCTGTCACCATAAATGAATACTTAAGTAGACATTGCAAACACGAGTCAATGTAGTGATCAACTAAATTATTGGTTCTGATTCTGCGACTACAGTAGATCGCCTGTAGTGTGGCATTCACTTGTGATACCCATTCGATACTCACTTTAAGGTTTCGAATATGGCTGTTAAAAAGAACATAGGATCCATAAGTGACGTCAATGTATCCGACATCCGTTTACCGTCTCCAACCTTTTGTGCTGGAACGATACTATCGTTCACCAGTTCATAGAATGAGAGACATCACTTCAAGTGTCACTGAGACGTTTGAATCACTTCTACTTGATTGCCGTTTTCAAGTGGTCCACTTTTCGGATCGATTGTCGCGAGCCGAGAGGCCCCACTGCTGGTAGGATGGATGTACATGAGATTCACCATATTTCACCCGGTAATAAATTCCACACTGGATTGTTTCCGTATGCTAGTTGGTTAGAGCATCAAATTTCAGGATGAAATTGTAGTACCATTCGTTACGTTAGAGTTAGCTTGAATTCATATTTTTCGTGGTACATAATGAAGCTTGCACTTTGGACTTCTTGATGGATTCGAAATGTATCCGTTTCCTCAATAAGCTTGAGATTCTTGGTGTGGAGCGAGGGTTAAGAACACGAACGCCTTCCGTCTACACACCATTTGTCGGTCGTCGCAGTCGACGAGTCGAGCTTGAAGACGGTTTAAACAACCGATTCCACCACAGCTGGAATCTCTGCCAAAGCCCGTTGTTGTTGTAGATCGTCACGGTCACCATCTTGCCGCCGGAGCTACTTGCCACCACTGTGCCCCCTGCTCCAGCACGAGCTCCTTGGCCTGCTGCGATGATACCTGTACTAGCGCGCGCTTCCCCACCAGTCGATGAACCTTGATGCAGCTTGGCGTCGGCGGTAAAAAAATTCTGGATAGCCTCGACCGTGGCGGTAGCATTTGTCGTTGTAATTGACATTTCCTTCTTGGTCGTGGTAGTATCTCTACCATCGCAGCATGCAAGCAGAGCGACCACGATCACTAACAGAACTTGGAAAAATCGCATCTTTCTTGAATAAGCAGCTTGTGTGTTGGTTGATGGACGCAAATTGAATAATGATCTGAAGACCTGAGGCTTCACCGACAAGGACTGGCGAGTTGGTTATCAGCAGATCATGTCTAGAGCTTGAAGAGCGCCGTACACGCGGGATCGGTTCCGCTATCACGACTTGGAATTGTCGGCTGGACATGTCGAGTCACAATCCTCGGATAACTTTTTACAGTACATGTACATGTACAGATTGCAGACACTTACACAGCAGGTACGGGAAAACGACCAGCGCAATTCGCTGCTTGAGCACCCTGTTCCAGCACTTCCGCGTTACTCGGTCACTGAAGAGTGCTGTACTACTTGCCTTAATTTTTCGAGAAAACACTGACTTTTGGTGTAAGCTACAGTTGGAGTCCAAACTTTGGGCTGAGTCTAAGACTATTAAATAGTACAGGTACTTATTAATAAGTAAGAAGCACTAAATTTTAGTGCTGGTTTGCAGGTGGACGACGTCATGAACGTGCTTTGTACGATATAAACTGGTCTTAGTATAAGCCTCGCCGCCGACAGCCCTTCGGGAAAATGACCAAAAAGGTATGAAATCTAAGATTAAATGCCAAATGTGTAATGTAGCGACGGTATGTGTGTGCGGTATCCATCTGTCAAATCTACGACTGAAGAGGTATGAATATCTCCGAGATAAATTCTTGACGTGTATGAATCTACGCCCGCTTCAACACAGCCCTGCCCCAGCCACACTCTACCACTCGTTCGCCTGCA